>CM071927.1:8378288-8670902 GCA_016081115.2 Rehmannia glutinosa
GCCATTACCAAGAATTTTAGAGCTACTAATACTTTTTATAAACTACTAATATTTTTTATGACTACCAATATTTAAGATTTCAGCAGACTACTAATATTTTTCAAGAAAACTACTAATACTCTTTTAGAGGACTACTTATACATTTCAGGGAAAACTAATAATTTTTCGTGACTACTAAATATTTTTCAAGGGGCTACTAAATACTTTTGGGTGAGAACTAATACTTTTAATCCGGGCTACAATACTTTTAACAAGGAAAACTAATAATGAAATTGCATAACCCATCAATTAAACATGTCGAGTTCGGGTCAAACTGTTATGACTCATTTAACCCGTCTAACCCGTTTAGAATTTTAAAATAATTAAGTAAGTAATTAATTATAAGAAAAAACAGAAAAATACATGTTCTAAAACTTAAATTCTAATAACTCTTTAATTATGTTTGTTGCCCAAAATATGATATGTATGTTATGTTATTTATGTAATTATGTTATTTCTTTTGAATATTGTGGATTGTAGATGATATTTTAGACAAAAACTCGTATGAGACGATAAGTCCAAACGGCCACGATAATCTAGAGGGGGTGAATAGATTATCTCCATCTTTTCGATTTTGCTCCTCTTTTTCGAACAAAACAAGCCAAGCATAATAATAAAAAAAGGGAAGTAAACAACACGCGCTCGATTTACAGAGGTTCAACCCACCTAGCATTAATCCTCTATCATCCCAAGATATCCTGGATGGATTTCAAAAAGAAAAAGATTTTATTAATTACCAAAAATTAATACAACACCTTGCAACATCACCTTGAAGAGCACCACACTCTTCTACAACATCACCTATGAGATTGCCACAATCTCTTGAAGATTACCACAATCTCCAACGGCACCTCGGAAGATTACCACCAACCTCAAGAATACCAAATTCTTCAACACCTCAATAAGATCACCGCAATCTTATTATACCTATCACCTAGATCATCCAAGTGTCTTTACCACAAGACAACTCACAAGTATCTTGTGTTGAATGATAACCCAAAAAATTCAAGATTACAACTCGATAATGAATGATATAAATTCGAAAGTGCAAATGTAATCAAGAAATAAGCCTAGACCTCAAGATGTGAAAGTGAAAGACTTAGTTATTACAACAAGAATATTAACAATGAAGAACAAATGTGTTTTCTCGAGTGTATCTTGTTGTGTTGTAGTATTCTTCTCTTATTGTTGTGCTTCAAATCTTTCTCAATTTATAGAGATGATTAATCATTGATGTACTTCTCGGGAACCGATTTCTACAAAAAGCTTGCAATTAAAATCAAGATTATATCATAAAACAATCCCACACTTAGAAAAAAGTTGTATGATGCACAACTTAGAATTTTGTCATTAAACATTGGGCGAACGTTGCGCACAAACAACAGACGCTTGAAAATAAGAAAATATATTTACACAGTATGATCGGGACGACGGAGACCGACCGTCGGGTTACGCGCCCAACCGGTCGACCATCTCGAAAACGAAGTTTAGAACGCTCGCTTTAAAACACCTTCAGTACATCGTCGCCCTATGCCGACCAGCCGACGACCGGGTCGAGGGGGTCCGACCTGCCACCCCACCATTTTCAAGAAAATATGAAATTCTCCTGCTTTCAGACAACTTTCGATACAAGTTTCCCTATGCGGCACTGGCTGACCAAAACCGAGGAGTTGTCCAATTTTAGTCAAAAATGAACTTCAAGAAATACTCCAAAAAATAGTAAAACATTTTAGACCGATCGAGTATTAGGACAACATTTAGAAACATTGTTTTGGGTGTAAAACACATTAACACAAAATCATTAAAAGTTGTTGTCCAATTTTATCTAAAATAAAACTCTGAAGAAAATACTCCCAAAATATTAAAACCATTTAGAGTATTTGGACAACCTTTAAAACCATTGTTTTGGTACAAAAACAAAATCATCAAAATCATGATAAAACCATTTATCAAATAATCTCCTCCTTTTGATGATTACAAATCAAAATAATTTAACGATGCCGATTTTGAAAACAAAATAATTTTACCCCAAGTTAAAAATAAACTATCCGCTAGAGCGACAACATTCCACGCAACATAAACACAAAGGATGGGAGTATAGATTTTCAAAATATTTTTGCAAAAGCTCCCCTATCAACATGCACAACAAGAGTAATATAGAAGCAATCCATCAACAATTAACCAAAAGTTAAAAGCTCAACTTTTACATAATGAGCTTTTGTATTAAGAGCTTATAGGCTCCCCTGTCAACAAAACATCATTAGTCATGAATATGAGTCCATACTACAACAAATGGACTAAGTACAATCCACAACTTTATGGATTTTATAGCTTCTATCTCGAGTTTATTTTAGCTTCTTTGAGCTAATAAGCTTATAACCTGTTTATCCCCTTGGAATCATCAAAAAGAATGTTAGCACGATAAAAACATCATATATCCATATCAAAGTTCGCATTGTAACCGATTTATCGAGCTATTTGAACATTGAAGCTTATAGACTAAATAGAGGGAAAAGTCGATCATACGACTTGGTGTGCTTATGAAAGCTAATTTGATTTGGAAAACATGATCTCTATAAATATATAAGACATTTGAAAACGAGAGAATCATGTAGGTGATGAATTTTTCATTGAAACATTTTAATCGAACACTTGGCGCCAAAGATTGAAAAAGATATATATAAACTAGCCTTTGTAAATGTAATCAAGCCAAAAATTTTCATCACCAAATCATACCAAACACAATACAATACATCATAATAAATAAGCTCATCACAATCATATGACATTTCCAAAAAGAAAATTACAAGTAAGCCAAAACTCAAGGGGTTCAACCAATTGAGCAAAAGGGAGTAGAATTCTTACCATTCAATTCCAGAAGATGAGCAAAGATGATGATAATCGAGCTATATTATGACCAATATATGAAATGTATGCAAGAAAACAAATTTTAAGTGAAATTTTTATGCAATTGGCGAAGGGGACGAAAATGGCCAAAATGAGCCAAAATGGCTAAGTTCCGAAAACATAAGCAATTTTAACCAAAAATACACAGTGGACGACCGGTGTTAGCTGGTGGGCGACCGGTCATCCCTGTTCTAGCAGCCCACTGGTTCAGTTCTGTTTTGAAAATCCAAAATTTGATAAAAAAATGATTTTTTGCCCCTAAGTTTTAAAACGTGCAAAATGCAAATGTAGACCTCATTCAATATACATTATGTCATAATCAAGCTCGAATGAGGTAAAAGGACTCCTAGAAAATGATTAAAAACAATTGTCCACGAGTTATCTTTGAGACCGAATTAAACACATCTCAAGTTTTTGTTAAAAACGCAATCCCTTAAAAAAGATAGAATCTCAATATGTTTAGTTTGATTATAACGAACCATATGTTGAAAAATAATTATCACCGGATTTGTTATCCCTAAAAATATAAACGTTTTAAAATTTTTGATATACAAGCCAAGGTTTAGTTTCTTTCAAATATTTGAAAATTTCTTTTAACGGCACTTTAATGAGATTCGTTGGGATAGTTTTTTGAAATCGGGCATATATACATAAAGCATATGGAATGTCGAGTCTATGGGAATAATAAAAGCTAATGAACATACCTCGAATTTGTTTGTCACCCGATATGCCTTCCTCAACTTTTTGTCAATCTTTACATTGGTAGCCATATAGAGTGTTGAGATGATTCTTCCTTCTTTAATGCTTAACTTCTTCAAAGGTACTTATGTATACTATGATTGTGAAATATGACCACCTTTCTTGGCATTGTTTAACTTGAAATCCAAGGAAGAAATTGAGCTCCCCCAACATGCTCATCTCAAGTTCACCTAACATCAACTTAGAACAATATCTTGCATAAAAATTCATTAGTGCACCAAATCAACTCAAATATGTACTAATAAGCAATCTTTCCCTTTTTCAAAAACAAGGAGAAAAGATCAACTTTACCTCTTATAAAATCATTTTGTAAAAAAAAAGCTAAGTCTATCAAACCATATATGGGGTGCTTGTTTTAAACATAACAAGACCTTTTATAAAAATCATTTTGGCCTATAAAAATATTCAAACCCCTATTGTTTTACATGACTTCTTCTTGAATAAAACCGCTTAGAAAATCGGATTTAACATCCATTCTAAAGCTTGAAATTTTCTTAAAACAAGAATGGGCAAGTAGAATGCGATAGCTTCTAAATGTGCTACGTGTAAATGTATCATCAAAATCAATACCTTCTTCTTGACAATACCATTGAGCTACTAACCTTGCCTTGGTCATTAAACTTGTTCCAAAATATCAAAAATTTCTCGCAAAATCTCAACAAGATATCTTTGCACAAGAACATAGTAATATCGAATGATAGATACAATAACAAGTAACACGTACTATGCTTTCAAACAAATCACCAAGAGTTCAATAAGACATGTAAGTTCAAATAAGCTTATAGAAAGCTATATAAGGTTTCTTTTGAAATTTGAAAAATCCGAGAGTATATAGTTGAGACCTCATTTAAAAGAAGATTTGAACAAGAGTTTTGACAAGAATGAATATGAGCAATCAAATGCATAATTTTGAGAGGAGGATAAAAATCAAATGTTTTATCAAACAAATATAATCCTTTACAAGTCTCGATAAAACAAGTTTTATGGAATAATGCCTTTCAAAAATAGAAAAATCCTTTTTTTAATGGCACTCAGGTGAAATACTTTGAAATAACTTGAAAAGCAAGCTCATAAGCATATGACAAATATATCGAGTCTAAGAGATGAATAACAATGGTGAGCGTACCTTGATAGTTTATGTCACTCTTGACAAATAATGAGTAGGTAACCACCGATGGAGATATATAAATCCTACACAATTTTAAACAAGATTTGCACAAAGCAACATGATACAAAATGTAGGATAAAAACAATATATGTCACAAGAATGCTTATGCCATAAAAAACATTTAAGTCTAAGAAATGCATAAGAGTTTTAAAAACATAATGCAAGGTCTTTTTTCAACGAATTTTTAAAAACACAAATATATATTGAAGACCTTAATTTTAAAAATAAATATTTGAAAATTCATTTTGAAAATATAGTGCACAAATAAAGACATGCATAATAAGAAAATAAAATGCATATATAAACGGGAGATACGGTTTACCAATTACGCCATTTCCACGGGTTATGTCTTTCCCGCTGTTGATGGTATCTTCCTTTTGAAAATCATCTTGTAGATGATGGCTTCTCCAATTGATCCATCTCCAAGATTATGTCCTTCCCATTGTTGATAATGTCTTTCTCTTGAAATTCATTGTCACGCCCAAACGCGACGCGACGATGATCAACCACTTAAACAAATAAACCCAACAGTCTAGAAAAATGATACAACAATCCCAAGTGAAACAAGAGTCTAAAAAAAAAATAAAATAACATAAGTACAAATTACAACTTAAAGTCTAGCGAGATCCAAATACATCCGACTTAATCACCCGAATAAGTTTACAGCCGAAATTAAAGAGAAAGAACACCATATCCAAATCTTAAATGTCATGGTCCTACGCCTCAAATTACAACAAGAGAGAAAAGAGTAGCAGGATAAAAGAGAGTCCAACATCCGCAGAAGACATGAAATAAGTACAATCATCGAAAAATGGTACAAGTTCGACAAGTGGCGAGGGTCAACAATCTACGGCTTGTCGGTCAACATCCTCAATATCGCCCCCATCTAAAGGTTAGAAAATATGAGGAATGAGACATAAATCTCAGCTGACGGGTGATCGTGCAAGTGTGTGTGCGATATATATTTTGATGCAAGAAAACAATGTATGAAAAACGGGTGATATATGACGCGATTTCACACACAACCCACAAGTCGTCGTGAGAAATATATTTAAGTAATATACTTATACAATTTTAAGAAAATAGTTCGTGGTCACACACTTATGTGATTCAAGCAAGACAGAGGATTGCATATGGATTTGTAGCGCCAATCCTATGCAAGACAAGTAGCTGCCACGATTTAATAGCGCCAACCAATGCAAAAACATGTAATGCGACATTTGTAGCGCCAACCAAACGGTCCGATTAATTCCTTAATCATTGTGTGGATCGTATCGAAGAATTACTTCTCTTTCTTGTAGCCTCGAGCAAGACATGGTCCAAGACCCGCCACCTTATCGCCTATATAGGCAAAGACAAAATCCACACGAGCTAGCTAGTTCGAATTTGTCATAATCATGATTATACCTCAAGCACTTAATACGACCCACTTCCTCGACAAACTCCGCCTCGCCATGGATTGGGACGATGGGGCCGGAGAGTGGAATAGTAGTCGAGCTACCCGGCCCACCCCTAACGTATCCATTCGATTGTGAGCTCCGATACACCAAGTTGACTCAGCAGAAATTAAATACAAGTTCGTGAGTCAACCGTGATAGAAGTATTATCGATTCAGTAGTTAGCCTTAAAAAGTTTTCAAAAATTACGAGTGGCAATTATGGCGTTGTGGAGTTATTTGATGAAGATGATTATCGGGAGGATAAGCAATGTTCGATATCTTGAAAGATTAGGGAAACATAAGTCCTGCTATAGATTCGAAATCACAAGACGAGAAAAAAGCCAAGCCCGCGATCGCGATTGACCCACAAGACGATCCGATGAGTCAAAAGGTTTTAAGAAAATAAAACTTTTAAATAATTATTAAAAGTCAGAGGGTCCAGGCAAGCTTTAAAAGAAAAATAATTGAGTTAGGCCCGTAGAAAGAAAAATTTACAATTAGTCCTGCTTTGTAAAACCAATACTTTTGGGGTTAAAACTTAAATAAATAAAAGTCCCGACCTTGAAAAATTATGAGGTCAGTTCCTAAATTCTCTAAATTGTCCAGAGATTTAGGTTTTAAAAGTTTTGAGGTTGATTTTTTTATAAAATTTCACATTGGCCCTCAAATTTGTTAAAATTGTCATTTCGGGTCCTAAGTTTAAAATAATTGGAAATCACAAACCGGAAGGGCTTTTAATGTGATTCCAGTTGTAAAATATCACTAAGGTCAGTGGAATATTGGGACAAAAGCAGTTTTAAAAGGAAATAAGTATAGATCCCTTTAATTTTTAAAGATCTCTATTTTTGTCCCATTTTGAAATAATTGCTTTAAGGCTTTTAGGGTCCAATTGTTATGAAATTTGAACCTTGGGTCCAAATTATAATTATGTTATAGTTAAATTAGTATTTCCAGGCATGGACTGCATAAGTCCTGGAAATTTTATTTTGGTCCTCAATTTTAATCTTTTACGGTTTGGTCCCTCAATTTTTATAAAATTACTTTCCAAGCTCTAAACATTTGATTTTTTTAATACACTTAAAATATATTATTTTCAGTCCCTTAAGAGTTAAAATTCCAAATTTTTAAAATAGGTCTGGTACAGTTCCGAAAATTGCAATATAACCCTTAAACTTCTAAAATTTTACAATCTAGTCCTTGGGCTTTTAAGGGTTGATTTTATTTATCTAAAACTCTTAAAACTTTATTAAAATGTCCAAACATTATTTTAAAGCCTGAGAACAGTCCCAAAACTCGAAAATTATAGAGGGGTCCCTTAAGTTTTATTATCTTGCAATTAAGTCCACCAACTTTCTATTTTTGCATTTTAAGTTCAAAATTGAAATTTAATCAATTATGCTCGACTTGTCCAGGTTATAAGTCATACAAAACATGGATTTCAAGAGTCATACATATACAAGTCCATTCACACAAGCATTCACCAAATATCACAATAAAGTGTACATGTATGCACCTATTTTTCAACAAATAACATTTTTGAGCCATACTTGAGAAATTTTCAACTTGATACAAGAAATTAACATGCAATACATAACATATATATCTCAAGTGCTCAACATCAAAATACTACATGCATTTTAAGTAAAAACACCTAGAAGTTGGAAAGATTTTTCCACCCACCTTAAAAAATGAACTTGTTGGTGAAAGATGAAAATAAATCACTATTGGAAGAGAAGTGACTTAGGTCAGCCCCCCAGGTCAAGGAATACCAAAATAATGTAGGAGTTAGGAAATGAGGTTAAAAATTTAAGGAAAAAGAAGAAGGAGGTGAAGAAATTGGTAAAACTACACTTACCTTGTGTAGTAGACTGAAATTAGACTAGCAGGTCTCAAAATGGGTCTCCCTTGCTCACTCTAAAACAACTCTTAAGGTCAGCCCCTAAAAGTCCAAAAATGAAAATGGAGTATCAAAATTTTGGAAAATAGAAGAGAAGAAGAAAATGTACTAAAATCCCATTTACCTTATAGTCCAATTTCTTTCACAATTTTTCGAGGTCTAGTCAAGATGGTTCCAAGTCTTCTATTATCTTCAAGTTGTCTTTCTAAGTGTACCTCAAACCAAAAATCAAACTTAGTTAAGAAGTGAAGATGATGAGCTAGAAATATCAAAATGGATTGAAGAAGAAAAATTCCTTACCTTGTAGTAGTGATAGTTTTGAAAATAAAGAAGTAAGAAGAGGTTTTTTTTTTTTTTGCTGTTGTTTGAAGAAAGAAAGTTGTTTGAAGATATGAAGAAAGTATTCTTGAAGATATGAAGAAAGTGTGTTTGAAGATATGAAGAAGCGCTTGAAGATATGAAGAAAATGTGTTTGAAGATATGAAGAAATGTTTGAAGATACGGGTGTGTTTGAAGATATGAAGATTGTTTGAAGATATGAAAAATGTGTGTTTTGAAGATATGAAGATTGTTTGAAGATTTGAAGAAGAAAGATGAACTTATGCTTAGAGAAAATGTTGGAGGATTTTGGAGAGAAGTTGAAGAGAATATTTGTGTTGTGTTTTTGTTAAATGATGAGTTATGATAATAATTGTGGGTTAGACATAAATTAATAGCTATGTTTACTTTTAGGGACAATTGGCCAAAAGCTAGTTTTTAGGGGAATCATTTTGTTTTGTTTGACCAAGATATAGCTGGATTTGTAGAGAATCTTTTAAATTGTGCTTGCAAGATATAAAAATTAGAAATGGGTATCAATTTATTTGTCCTATAATTAAGTAGTTGGGAGATACAAAATGATAAAAATAGTGGTAGAAGAAAATCGAGTTAATTTCCCATTTAAAGTGGTACTTTTCGAAAAATGGGGAAAAAGAAAAAATATTTGTTTTCTTTTCTTTATAAAATTGAGGGAAAAATTAAATGCATAAATATCCATAATTAAATATTTAGAAATTTAAAATAAAGATGTGAAATAACAAATGTGTATTCCAAAAATAAATTGAAATTGTTAGTGATGAATTATGAATAAGAAGAAATATTTATAAGGATCGGTATATACTCCTAAATTATTTGGATCTAATATTTCTAAAGTCGTAGTTAATCCACTGTATTAGTACTAGAGGAGAAATATAAAATCATTACGCCGAAAATAAGGAAGACATAATTGACATTGAATAAATAATTAAAAGTCGAGTCGCTTTTCATTAATAATAAATTGATACATAACCAATAAATAATCACTACATAACACCAGATCTCACGTTGTTAAAATTCTACCCTCACACATTGTGGTGATGTCTTCTCCTTTGATCAAATGAGACGGCCATTTGATATCTTCGCAAGATGAATTTTCCTCGATTCCGCCAAACCTAATATGACTTGCTTTGTGATACCTCAAGTGTCGGGTCCTTTCAGATTAGCTTGAGACTTTAGTGTCTCCAACAATAATTAGAACTATTTCTAGCCCAAGTATTTACCGTATGACCTTTTACCACAATAGAAGTGCAAGTAATAGTTTAGGAGCATAATGACCAACATGCATAGTGACTTGATTTCTTCACATGATTAACAACATTGAAGTTTATGATCAAGTCTTTGTTTCAATTTATCACAACTATGAACATCAACAATATCAGCTTGCCATTTTATCTAGACTAAGTTGGATTTTGATAACTCCTTTTTCATGCAATTAATATCCTCAATAAGAGTACTATTTTCTTTTTTCAAGATTTCTAACCTTTATCAAGAGTGGTTGTGTGAGCACATGATAGTGATTCATAGAAGAAATAAACTATCCTTATCATTTTTCAAGACATCAATTCTTTTTCAAATTTTTGTATTTAACGGGCAAACTTTGGAATTCATTTTGAAGCTCATCATAATCATTTTGCAAATCACTATACTCATTTTGCAATTCATTGTCATAAGTATGTTTTTAGAACTTACCTCGCTTTCTTCAAGCCCATAAGACAACGCTCATTTTCATCGCCGTAGGTTGTAGAGGTGAAGCCATTCTCATGTTGTCAGGTTTGATGTTGCATCCAATTGAGAAGAGATGCTTTTGTGCTCCTTTCATTTGCATATACTTTTTCTAATTTTCTCCATACTTCATGTGCCGATTTAATTCCTACAAGATGATCATATTCCAAAATGGTAAGAACAATACAAAATATTAAGAGCTTTACCATTTAAAGAGATGATTTTCTTCTCTTCATCATCGAGCTTTTTGAAGCCTTTGGTGGTGTGAAGTGTATCTTTCATCTAATATATTCTTCATTGACGATCGTGTTCCAAATGTCGAACCCGCAACCTTGTAGATAACATTCCATTCTTTTCTTTCCAAATTGTATAATTTTGAATCAAATAGTGGTGGTTGCGGCGGGAGGCTACTGGGAAGTAGACTTCATTCGAAGTCCGTGGACTCGCCTCTTTACCGCAATGTGGAACGAGCTTGCCAAAGAGTTTGGCTCGATACCACTTGTAAGTCCAAGCGCTATGATAATCTGAGGGGTGAATAGATTATCTCCATCTTTTCGATTTTGCCCCTTTTCGAACCAAACAAGCCAAGACAATAATAAAGGTGCGGGAAGAAAACAACACGCTGCTGATTTACAGAGGTTCAACCCACCTAGACTCCACTCTCTACCACCCCAAAGATATCCTGGATGGATTTCAAAAAGAAATTTTTTTTTAATTACCAAAATTAATACAACACCTTACAACATCACCTTCAAGAGCACCACACTCTTCTACGACATCACCTGATGAGATTACCACAATCTCTTGAAGATTACCACAATCTCCAACGACACCTTGTGAAGATTATCACACCTTTCAACCTCAAGAATACCAAATTCTTCAACACCTCAATAAGAAGATCACCACAATCTTCTTACACCTATCACCTAGATCATCCAAGCGTGTTCTTACCACAAGAACACCTACAAGGATATCTCGGTGAGGATTACCCAAAATTCAAGATTACAACTCGATAATGAATGATACAAATTTGAGTGCAAGTGTAATCAAGAAATAAGCCTAGACCTCAAGATGTGAAAGTGAAAGACCTTAGGCTATTACAAACAAGCATATTAACAATGAAGAACAAATGTGTTTGCTTGAAGTGTATCTTGTCAGGTTGAGTATTCTCTCTTATTGTTGTGCTTCAAATCTTCCTCAATTTATAGAGATGATTGATCATTGATAGCTCCTCTGGGAACTCATTTCTACAAAGAGTTGCAATTAAAATCAAGATTATAATCGTTAGAAATCAACCCACAATTTAGGAAAAGTTGTCATTTAATAAACGTTAGAATTTTGCCGGCCAAATAATAGGCCACCGGGCGTGCACAAACAGATGTTTGGTAACAAGAAAACATATTTACACAGTGGGCACCGTCGATCGGGGGTATTATTGTTTTGAAATATTGTTTTGGTGTAAAACACATTAACACAATCATTAAAAGTGTTGTCCAATTTTATCTAAATAAAATCTCAGCAAATAATTCAAAAATATTAAACCATTTTAAATCATTTATATTTCGACAACCTTTAAAACCATTGTTTTGGCATAAAAATCATCAAAATCATGATAAAACCATTTATCAAATTAAGATTTGTCTCTGACGTAATTTTAATTTCATGAGACGGATCCTAGTTGACCCATATTAGATAACCATTTGAATCGATCTAACTTGCTTTGGATTTGTAAAATGGGTTGGATCTATCTTATGAACTTAACCGTGAGACGGTCTCACAAGAGAAACATTCTATTTTTATTGATCGAACGGTGTGTTATAGTGATTGATTTTTTAAAAAAATATTTAGTTGAATTTATTATATGTAAATAAAAATAATTTTATTAAATCCGCTTAAACGAGTCAGTCCAGGTTGCCCTTCGTGAAATAAATAAATGGGTTTTGTTGGAATTGGTCTAATAAATTAAAGCTTGACCCGATTTTGACCAATTATTTATGGGGTCATTTATTCATGTATGGAATAAATGAGATAAACGCTACATACGCCATGTAGATAATTTTAGATTTTGAATTTTTCAAAACCAATGTCGATGAATGAGAAATAAATGCACAAGTCGACCACTAAAATGTTTTTATATATGGAATATAAAAGTAGGGGAATATATTGAAGTATACATGACTCAAATAAAAATCCACCCAATCCGAGCAATAAAATATACAAAGATAAACAAAATATACATAGTAAAATTGTCCATTAAATAACACTACAAACTTATTCTCCAATCCAACTTTTGCTTTTCCATATATAGCCCTATCATTTTGCTTCCTGATGCGGATCCTTCGCTTCTCTTCCCCCACCCATCATCAACCCTACTCTCCGCAACCTTTTTTTCCCTTAGTTTTGACCATTTAATTGATAAGACTTTTTGATAAACAAACCTACAAAAATATAGAACCAATTTTTATACAAAAATACAATATGCATTATGTATACTAATTACACAATAAATCACAACTAAGTAAAACAATGCTACATAACCAATATGCATATATGTACACTAAGTATACACGTATAGCAAATATACATTATTACGTAACTAAATATACATTATTATACAAACTAAGTATACATTATTATAGAGCCAAATATACATTATCACACAACTAAAATATATTATTATACAACTAAATATGCATTATCATTAATAACTAAATATACATTGCTATACAACTAAATATACATTATCACATAACTAAGTATATATTATTATATACTAAATATACATTATCACACAACTACATATACAATATTACATAACTAAATATATATTATTACATAATGATGTATACAAAATATAGCAACCCTAAATATACAAAGAATAATGTAACCAATGCACATTGTGTACAAAATATCAACCCTAAATACACACAATACATACTCTTAAAACTACATAATCGTATGCACCGAAAAACTTAATTTATGAACTTAACATCATAAACCTCGTTCCAGAATCTCATAATACAAAGGCGCATATAACACACATGTAAAGAAACATAGACGTTGGGATAAATTCCAAAAACGAAATCAAAAGAAAGCAGAACTATAAAAATTGGTGGTTACAAAAGAGATAGCACAAACATATGAACAAAATTCAACAAGAAAAACGACAATAAAAAATCCTTTGTAACTCCAGCGTCGAAGCACAAAAATTAAATCAAACACACTATCAAATTTTAAACCCGAATGCCGAGAAATTCAATCTTAGAGAAAACACACAAAATGCACATGTTGCGGAGAATTAAATTCGCACAAGAGTTGAAGTTGCGCAGATCGTGGGGAATCGGGTTTCGTGGGAGAGGAGAAGAAAGTCAATTTTGATTTTTTTAAAAAACAAGTAATACTGTATAGAGATAATGCCGCATTTCCTCAAGCCACAAAATCAAAACAAGCATAATTGGCAAATATCACCGGTCTTAAAAACGAAATTACCCTATTGTCCATGATTGATGAGTTAATGCTTTAAATTAGAGTGAAATCGACTATTGATTATTAAAATCAAATGGTCCAGATGTGATTTTATGTTACCCCTCTGGCCAGCCTAAAGGTTAACCGGCTAGCCCACTATTTTTATTTTTTTAAAAATAAATATATCTATTTTTATTACCTATTACTAGTAAATTTATTTGTCAAATTCACATCTCATCGCCTTTTAAGTTTAACTTTATTAAACAAGCTATATTTCTTGACAAACTTCTTTTTATTTATTTTATTTATTACTTAATTTAGTTTTTCGATTTTTATTATGAATAAGAAAAATGTCACGAAGTTTTATTAGATTATTTAGGATATAACTTATATTTCTAATGGTGTTAAATCTAATTTTATAATTTTATTAATGCAATGTAATTATAAACTATGAATGACTTTTTTTTCTTTTTTTTGTAATGAATGGATTAACTTTAAATGTTAAAATTAAATATTATATATGCTCAAGTTTAAAATTTTAGATTTAGATATGTTATTTTGAAATTTTAACTTATAGTCATATGAGTTAATTCTGTAACTTTAATTATTATTATTTTGTTTTCAAAATTTAGATCATAAAATATTTAATTTTATAAGTTTGTTAATGCAATGTAATTAGAAACTTTGCATGAATTTTATTTATGATGAATATTTTAACTTAAAATATTAAACTTGAATGTTATATATATCTGAGTTTAAAATTTTAGATTTAAATAAAAAATTTTAATTTTTGACTTATAGCCCGATAGTGGCCCGTTTAGCCCGAAGCCCGCTAGGGTTGGTGGTTAGGTTCCAATATTGCTAGCCCGCTTAAAACAAGCCCATTTAGCCCTAGCCCGGCCAGGCTAGGCCAACACGCTAACATCCTAGGTAGAATGAAGAAGAAAGAGAAGAAAAAAAAAAAGGAGTTTTGATTTTGTGTGAAAATAGGAATGCAAAAAAAGCAGAAGAGATTGAATGAAATTCCAAAAACATTGGGGGTTATGGGAAGTTACCAAAATCGTCACAACATTTTGCTAATAAATGACAATTGTGCCCTTTAAATGGGCAATGTTCAATATAAAAATAAAAAATTTGAAAAACTTAGCCTTAGGATTAAAATGATTAATGACTTAGATTTGTCCACACTCGTCATTGATGGTAAAGACCTTCGCCACATATGATCCTCGCACCTATATATATATATATATCATATATATATATATATATAGAGAGAGAGAGAGTAGTAGGGGGACAAGGGGACTAGGGGGCAAGGGGGCACTGCCCCGGATTTTTTAAAAATAAGGGTATATATGTAATTTTACTTTATATCTTTAATAAAAATAAAAATAAAAAGAAAAAAAAAAGCCATTAGATTTGTATCACCTTAATACAGCCCAAACTCAGCCCCATTCCCCAAATCCTAAACTCACCTTCACGGCCGCTTCAAGCAAAATGGGAGAAACAAAACACAAAAGCCCTAATCCTTGGTGAAGAAAATCGCACCACAAGGTCGCGTTTATGAGGGTGGATTCAACTCAACCAATAGATTTGTATTAAGTCTAACTCTTTTACCTTATTGTCATTAGATTTAAATTAAATGAGAATGAATTATATTTTCAGTTTATGTTATCAAAGTGTATATATATTAATTAATTTTTAGGGCTTGATGTTTATTCTCTATTATTTAATTTCTTTGTTGTATCATTGATTATTATATGAATTATTAGGACAAACTTTTAGTAATTTATTATAATTTGTGGTTCATGTATAATTGTTGCTATATTAATTTATAATTTTTCCCCGTATTTTCTTAGATAATGGAACGGTTCTTTAAAAGAGTATCACCTATTATCGATGAATCATCATCATTAGCCAATGCACCTGCAATTGTTCAACCTCAAGCATCAACAAGTCAAGATAAAGTATTATCAAGTCAAGATGCTCTTGAAGTTAATTTGAAAATTCTTCCAAGTGATCCTGAACTACGACCTAACATAATGAGCTATCCATCTAACTTAATTGAACAGGTGCGTAAAGCTTACTTATTAAAAGGCCCATGTCAGCCACGTGAACATAATTTTCCTCAAAAAAAAAGATGGGAATCGAAAACGTAAATTTGTTATATCGTGGTTTGATGAATTCAAGGATTGATTAGAGTATAGCATTATAAAAGATGCAACATATTGCTTATATTGTTATCTTTTTTCTACGGGGCGTAGTGAAAGAGGTCACGATGTTTTTTTATCTGAAGGATTTAATGCTTGGCGTAAGAAAGAAAGATTGAGAGATCATGTTGGAGACCATAACAATGATCATAATAAATGTAGATTAACTTGTCGATTTGATGAATCAAGCTCAACATATTGAAGTGTCTTTATCTAAAATATCAAAACAATCAAGATTGATTATCGTTGCAAATTAAATGCATCGTTTGTTTGCGCTTCTCATTATGCAAGGATTATCATTTCGAGGGAATGACGAGTCAAAAGGGTCCTTAAATGAATGAAATTTTATTGAACTTTTGAAAGTTATTGCTTCATGTAATGAGGAAATCAATAATGTTGTATTGAATAATACTCCTGAAAATCATAAACTCGTATCCTCTGATATTCAAAAAGATATTATAAATGCAAATGCAATTGAGACTACAAATGCTATTATTGAGGATCTTGAAAATGACTTTTTCTCTATTTTAGTTGATGAGTGTCGGGATGTATCAGTCAAAGAGCAAATGGGGGGTTTTTATACGTTATATGAAATAAATTGAGCGTCTTGTACATGTTAGTGATACAACCGCAACATCACTTGAGAAATGTATTCATTCTTTTTTCTCTACTTATGGCTTGAGCATTAATAGTTTGAGAGGTCAAGGTTATGATGGAGCCATCAATATGAGAGGTGAATTGAATGGATTAAAAAGTCTAATACTAAAGAAAAATCCTACTTCTTATAAATGTCCATTATTTTGCTCATTAACTTAACACATTTATTTGCGTCTGTTGTTGATGTTCTTGAATATGTTTGGGAGAATGGTAATGATGATACACAAAGAGCAGAAGCCATTGATTTGCTAGAGATTGTGAATCGGTTTGAGTTTGTATTTGTTTTACATCTCATGGGAAAAATTTTGGGAATCACACATGAATTGTCTCAGGTTCTACAAAGAAAGGATCAAGATATTGTTAATGCAATGAGTCTTGTTAAAGTATCAAAAACTTATTTGCAAGCAATAAGAGATGGTGGTTGGAGGATTTATTAGTTGAAGTTTCCAAGTTTTGTAACAAATATGAGATAATTGTGCTGAATATGGAAGATGTATATGCACCTCGAGGAAGATCAAGACATAGAGTTGAAAGGATGACTAATATTCATCATTATCGAGTTGAGCTATTTTATTCTGTGATTGACTTGCAAGCTCAGGAACTAAATCATCATTTTGATGAAGTGAACATAGAATTGCTTTTATCTATGGCATGTTTTGATCCAAATGATTCATTTTCTTCATTTGACAAAGAAAGCTACTTAACCTTGCAAAATTTTATCCAAATTAATTTTCTGAGTTTTTCTATTTGAGCAAGAAAGTCAACTTGAAAACTTCATATTTTTTATGTTCGTTTAGATGAAAGCTTCTCTAAAGTAGCATGTATAGGAGGGCTTGCTCACATGCAAGATGGTTGCTACAAGAAAACATGTAGTTTTTCTATTGGTTTATTTGTTGGTTAAGTTGTCATTGATCTTACCAGTTGCCACTGCCAAGGTAGAAAGAGCATTTTCGGCAATGAATATCATCAAGAGTTCACTACACTATCGAATGGGAGATGGGCTACTGAATCATTGTTTGGTAACATACATTGAAAAGGATATCTTTCGAAATATTAGCAATGAAGCTATTATGCAACGATTTCAGAATATGAAGAATATGTTATGATATATTAATGCCCTTATATTCTGTTATTTATTTTTGAATATTAAAATTTAATTGAATTTATACATTGACTTTATCAAAATTAGCGATTATTTATAATGTTTTTTTTTATACAAATTTTAGTTGGGCTCCCCTACCTAGAATTTCTGGCTTCGACACTATATATATATATAGACACTTGTTAATTTCAAATATATTTGATATTTTATAGTTATGATTGTACTAGATATTCCACAATTCTATTTATATTAGGAGTTAAATAGAAATAAAATATTATAACAATTATATTAGATAATGATCAAGAAGAATCAAATTGTAGTAGAAGTTTGAATAAAGTTGGAGACTCGAACGCTATAAATAAAACAACCGTCTCTACACAATTGAGCACCAAATTTTTCGGTCATCACAATTCACAAGTCTTAGGGCAGCCGATTTTTTTTGCTGTCCAAGTAATTAGTGTATTGTTCGGGATTTCGAAGTTACAAACAAGGAAGAATAAATAGGTTATTTAATTTTCTTGATATAGTTAGCTTAAATTTAATATCGTATGATTTGTGTTCTTATATTAATGTATATTGTGTTTTACTGATTATCGAAAAGCATCAAATTTTACTCATCCACAAACCAAATTCCCAACACAACGTCGTTCAGTCAGAGGAAAAAGAGGAAATTCGATATGAAAACGCACTCAGACTGGCGGGATCTTCCTTCAGAACTTTTGGCGGACATAGCAAAACGTCTTTCTTCAATCCACGATTATCTCTCTTTCCGCAGAGTTTGCAGTTATTGGCGATCGGCCGCCACGTTCGACAACTTCGATAACGCACTTTCTAGAGTCCCCTGGCTCATGTACGTTACCGGAGAAGAAAAGAAAGAAGAGAAAAACGTCAAAAGAGTTGTTAGCTTCTTTGATCTATCCAACAACAACACTTACAACATTATGGCCAATTTCCCCGAAAAAAGTTACTTATTGTCCTGTGGCGGATGGATCCTCTGTGTTTCGGAGGACACTGGTGGTGGTGAGGTCAATCTGACACACCCGGTGTGGCGCTAAAATTGATCTCCCTGTTTGGATACTTTTCCTGATTACAGTCATGAGGATGGTATTCATTTTATTAGCAAGATGGTTTTGTCTGGTAGCCCAACGATGAAGGGCGATCTTGTGGTTATGGTGATCTGGGGTAAGAACAATCAGTTGGGTTTTTCCAGGCCCGGAGACTCGTCTTGGAGTGTAACGGATACATGGGACGGGTCGCTTTTCCGATATTATTTATCGCAAGGGGAGGTTATACGCGGTGGATTTTAGCGGAAGGATTGTGGAATGTGATATCCATGGACCAAATCGATCCCAAATAGTGAAGGTTTTCAGTTTCCCAAACTTTGATGCCTCTTTTGATGCGATCTGTTATTTGTTGGGTCGTCGTCCGGGAATTGCTGATTGTTTGTCACCGGATATTTGGCCGTAAAACCTTATGGTTTGAGGTATTTGAAATTGATTTGAAGGATGGTAGTCATAAAGAGATTCACGGCCTGCCAAACAAGGCTTTGTTCTTGGGTTGTAATTCGTCGTTGTGTGTTGAGGTCTGTGATTGGGATCGGAATGCAGTAAAGCCTAATTGCATATACTTCACAGGGCGAGGCAAGGATTCAGATAGGGGGTATGTTGCTTGTTAGATATTATGAGTTTGGAGGGGTTGCCTGGTGAATTTTTGGGTTCTTTTTCTTACTCCACCTACATGGGTTGTGCCTAGTTTTTGATTCGATGACTTGACAGAGTTTAGCATTAGACTAAAGTATTAATCAAACTCGATCTTTTCCAGTATTTTCTATGTATTTCTGGGAATTTTAACAGTTCTTTAAATTAATCATGACTAATATTTGACTAGAAAAAGTCTGCTTATATCATCAGCGATGAAGATGAAATATGAGTATGGCAGTTTTTTTTGTATGATCACTTATTTTTCTCTCTAGGCTTTGCTCTTTTCGTTGCATGTATGGATTCCTACCATTAGTCAAGCGCGTCGGTCGACTCAGACTGAAAAATTACAAAATTTAGGGTCCTAAATTTTTTTGTATATCTTTTATATATAGACATATATAAAAAATAAGTACACTATTGAACAAATGTCTCATGCAAAGACCGCGAATGCTTTTTGCTTAGAACTTTGCATTTCCAACAACCCGGGTTTGAATCCCTTAGTTGGAATTTTTTATTTTTTGTATTTTGTATTTTGTGGTTTAGATAAAAGAAAATTAGAAGGTCTCCACCAAGAATGAAAAGCCCATTTTTACTTTATGTTCCATTAATCATCCTGATGAACGGTACGTGTTAGTGAGATATTTTTACTTTATGTTCCATTAATCATCCCGATTGAGCGATTGTTTAGTGAGATATTTTTACATGTTCCATTGATCGCATCGAGATTAATGGAACAAGTGGAACACCAATTTTGAACATGAAATCTAAACCCGTATTTTTTTTTTCTTCCTATGATATCGCTTATTTTTCCGCCACGTTACCGATAGGCTTTGCTCTTTTAGTTGCATATATGCGATTTTCATTGCTCTTATTGTAGCCTTTGGAATGTGGTTTCACTTATTCATTACTCTATATCATTTTTCTGTATATAGCCTCCTAGTAATACTGGGAAATATAAATGCAATATTTAACGGCAAATTTGATGGTTAATTGTCGATTATTAACTTTAATGATTGATAAGTTTAGACTAGAAATGGTCCTAATCAATTTAATCAAGGGATAAGGACAAAAATATCAAGCATTCCAGAAAAAATTACACATTTATGCTTTCGGTCATTATTTTGGACATTTGTACGCTCCCGATTTTTTTTTCCGTATATTTTTACGCTCCCGTCATTTTTTACGTTGTTATTTCATACTTTTATTATTGTTTCGAACATGTTTCATCAAATAAAATTTCCGTGTAAAAATAATTTTTGCTCTAATTAAAAAGTAAATTACACTAAATCCCATGTACTATTTGTGTTTTTATACTTTCGTTACACTTACCATATGAATAATTTTATCTCTAAAGTGTTGTTTTTCATAGAATAATGATGATTATATTAAACTCATTATGAAACCCGACAAAAAAATAATGATCGCTCAAATTACTACCTTGTTTCAATGAAATATAGTTGGGTATTCATAGCCGATTTTAGGTTGACATTAGCGACACATGTTTAAAGCAAATATGAAAGTAAAACTATCTAATAATGTTATAAAACATAACAAATAATGTGGAAATTTAATTTCCTTAATTATTCTCATAATCTCATTAGCTTTCCTATAAGGAGCCAATTTTTAATCATGGTAAGTTATATGTCAAGCTTTTCACGAGTCACACATCATAAGAATATGAAAATATTAGTTTGTGATGATGATAAAACAAAACCTAATAGACGAATAATGTTATTTACAAAAATATTCCAATAATTTATATTTGAAATACAATGATTTAACTTGATTTGTTTAAAGTTTGTATTGTACATTTTTATATTCATTAACATTTTAACTCTTATGGGATCAACATTGTGCTCCAGTGGTTGAGACCAATGTTTTTAAAATCGGACTGGACCGGCAACTCGTTTAACCGAACCTATCTTGAGTCCGGTCCGGTTATTTATCTAGGCCGAGTGGCTAAAAAACCGATGCCACCCGGTAAAAACCGGCCTAAAACCGGAAATCGGCGAACCGCTTTGAACCTTTTTTTTTTGTTTTTTTGAGGATTAGATAAACTTTGTTTGTTTATTACAAAATTTGAAGGAAAAGATAAAAAAATAGGTAATTGCATATTTCATGACTAATAAATTACTAAATCTAGGACTCTAAAAAGTAGAAACACAATCCATGGAATTTAAAATTCCATAATAAGCCATCTATTCATTGACATTGTTAGCAATATCATGCAAAACTGAAAAAAAAAAATCTTCCATTCACGTTTGGATTTCCACATTATTAATTTAGTTTTTGCTTTCATTTGCATTGTTAGTTTTGTTACATTTGTACTTATATTTACTCCATACATGTAGGGGTGGGCAAATCGGTCGGGTATATATTATATGTATATATAAAATTGGTATTTGGGGTCAAATAGAACCCTACCCAAAAAAAATCGAAGATTTGACTTTTCACATCCTAACCATCATCACCCACAATTTTGAATTCTGTATTTTTTGGGAAAAAGGCATTTTTTTTTTGTTTCAAAATAAAAATAAAAAAAAATACCTAAGCTTCCCGCACTAATATTTCATTCCCTTTTCACCACCACCACACTTTTCGATTTTCCAAAAGTAACGACATAAACAAAAAAAAAAGTAATCAAAGCCTTATATTTTTCCCCCATTTAAGCACCACCAGCACCATACTTTATGCCTTTGCTGCACCACCACCACACTTCCATTAAACCCCATTATAACCAGTGGCTTCGCCCGCACTATGGTTTTGTTGCTTACCTTGATTGTGGGATGGATTCGAGGGTTGAAATCATACTCCATCAAATTGTTTTATCTGGAATATAAAGCTCATATCCCTGCTTCTATCAAATTGCTTTGTTGCATATGACTGAAGATTTAGTGGGAGTTAATCATCTTGAATAGCATCCGTGTGGGTTCGATTCGGTGAGAAGATCGTTATTAGTAGATGTGTTTGTTCTCTTTACAGGAGGATCTAATTGTATTCGTCGCCGCATACATACAGATATTTGTTGCTTATGTAGTATATGATTGTTGCCTTGGCGGTAATGGATTTGTTGTTATGACTTGCTTATGTAGTTAATGGTATATAAAAATTAAAAACACAACAGGACACATCTACAAAAAAAAAATTAAACCCCATTATCTCATTACTTTTTATTTTTCTAATGAACCTCCATGTGAAAATCCCCACAAATATATTTTTTTGAAAAAAACTCAAACTCAATTAATGATTAGAGATTCACACAAGAACGATGATGATTAAGGAAGAGTGAGTTTTCTAGTTCTAATTTAATTTGATGTGAGATTTGGATGGGTATTTATTTTAATACCCGCTAACCCCGAATATCGGGTAATTTTTACTAATTTACCCTTTTCTCTAATTACCAAATTTAATCATTTTTGTAAAATAAAATCGAACCCGATCGAAAATCTAGATATGTGGCTAGGATTGGTGCCCAATTACCCGCCCCGAATGCCCACCCCTACTTACATGTGTGTGCAAATATATATATATATATATATATATATATATATATATATTTTGGTCAACCAATTTTTTTAAAACGGTTCAACTCTGGTCAACTAGTGACCCAATGACCCAATTATTTATCCGGTTCGATGTCGGTCCAATTTTAAAAACATTGGTTGAGGCGTGTGTGTTGAAGGACGAATGATTGATTCAATTTCATACAAAGACGTGTGTGTCTCCCCAAATTTCCCTCCTCGTATGGATGCGATTACTAGTACTTACTAAAACAAAAATGATTTGTTTCCTATGAGTAATTAAATTTTACTAAAAATTAAACTTCATCACCATCTCTCTACATAGCAGTAGTGCCTGCACACTCACTGTATGATTTTCTTTTCCTGTCTTCTACTCCGCCATTGTCCCAATCCTCGTAAATTAGGGTTTTGATTTCTGATTCGGCAAATGCTCCACTGAATAATTTGTCCCCAACATGTCTTCTCCAAACAGAAGCCCCAATTTGGAAACATACCCGGACTGGCGGGACCTTCCGACAGTACTATTGGCGGCCATTGCGAAACGCTTTACTTCAATCCATGAATATCTTCCCTTCCGTGGAGTTTGCAGTTCTTGGCGATCGGCCGCCACGTTCGACAACTTCGACAGGGCACTTCCTAGGGCTCCTTGGCTCATGTACGTTACTGAAGAAAAAGCCAAAAAAGTAGATGAAATTGGAGAAGGGGAAGAAAAAAAAGGAGATGATGCAATTGGAGAAGAAGAAGAAAAGAAAGGCGATGGAATTGAAGGTGATGTCAAGAGAGTTGCCAATTTCTTGGACATGTCCAATAACAAGACATACAAGATTATCGATTTCGCGTCAGCCGACGGAAAATTGTATTTGTCTTGGGGCGGATGGATCCTTTGTGTTTCGGAGGAAATTGGTGCCGTCAATTTGACCCACCCGGTTTGGCGCACTGTAATCGACCTCCCAGGTTTGGACACTTTTCCTGAATACATTCAAGAAAATGATGATCCTTTGGACACTTTACACGAATATACTCATGAAAATGATGAAAATGGTTCTCGTTATATTAGTAAGATGGTTTTGTCTGGTAGTCCCACAATCAAGTGTGATCTTGTGGTTATGGTGATTTGGGGTAAGAAACATCAGTTGGGTTTTTCCAGGCCCGGAGACTCCTCTTGGAGTGTAATGGATACATGGGACGGGTCGTTTTCCGATATTCTTTATCACAATGGGAGGTTATACGCCGTGGATTCTAGCCGGAGGGTGGTGGAATGTGATATCCATGGACCAAATCCATCCCAAATACAACAGGTTTTCAGTTTGCCGAACGTTGATGATCGTTTCGCCTCTTTTGATAAGATCTGTTATTTGGTGGAGTCATTTGGGAAATTTCTGATTGCTCGTCGCCACTTTGCATACCGTAATACCTTATCGTTCGACATTGTTGAAATTGACTTGAAGGATGGTAGTCATAAGGAGATTCGCCACCTGTGGAACAAGTCCCTGTTCTTGGGTTTCAATGCCTCCTTATGCCTTCATCTCTCTGCTTGGAATGTGGTAAAACTAAAGCCTAATTGTATATACTTCACTGATCATTTTGGGCAATGCGTGGATTCGGATATGGGTGTATTTTGCGTGCAAAATATGAGAATGAGGGGTTTACCCGGTGGATTTTCGTGTTCTTCTCTTACTCCACCTATATGGGTTGTGCCTAGTTTTTAATTCCAGAATTTCTCTACATTTCTGGGAATTTTCGCATTGCTCTGTAGTAGGAGTTCTTGAAACTGAAAGCTAACAAAAATCTTATTCTATATAGTTTTTGATAACAGAAAATAGATTGTTTTTGTTGTAGAAATTGATCCCGGAAATCGGCTCTAGTAGTATAAACTGGTTGCACTTGACTAATATTTGGCTAGACGAATGTACTTGTGTTAATATACTATTTTTCAGTACTTTTTAACAGATGAAATATGGATATTGCTGTTTTTTGTCCATGATATATACGTTACGTTACCGATAGGCTGTGCTCTTTTTGTTGCATGTATGCGATTTTCATTGCTCTAGTAGTGTAAACTTGCACTTTACTAATATTTGGCTAGACAAATCTGCTTCTGTTAATATACTATTGTTTAGTACTTGAACAAATGAAATATTAGTATTGCTGTTTTTGCCCATACCATAAGGAAATGACAAGAGTTTTACGATGGTCGTAGACCTAACGCAATCCTTTATCATCCTCCTTTATCCGGGCTTGGGACCGACAACATATAGACGGGTTGCCCTGTGTATATGCAGGCGGAGTTAAGGCCCGCAATGCTTTATGGAGCGAGAATGTTGGGCGACTAAATATGAACACGAACAAAAATGAGGGTAGCAGAGATGAGAATGCTAAGATGAATGTGCGGACACACTAGATTAGATAGAATAAGAAATGAACACATTAAAAACAAAGTGGGAGAGCACCAATAGATGAGAAAATTAGAGAAACACGATTAAGATGGTTTGGACATGTTTATAGGAGACCTTTAGATGCACCAGCGACGCTTAGAAGGTAGAGAATCACTCACACAAATCAAAAGAGGCGAGGTAGGCCTAAAAGACTTTGAAAGAAGCTATTAAACAAGACATGTTATATCTAGAAATATATGAAAATATGGCTTATGACCGTAAATGAGTAGCACCAGGTTTGTTGTTGTTGTTGTTTTTGTCCATGATATCTCTTTTATTTCTTCAGCCACGTTACGTTTCCGATAGGGTGTGCTCTTTTTGTTGCATGGATGCGATTTTTTTGCTCTTATTGTACCCTATGGGAATGGTTTCTCTTATTTTTGCAAACTAGTCCCTTGACGATCTTTCCCTCGTTCTGGGTGATTATGGCCGAGTACTGATGAATGGAATTTCTCTGTACCATTTTTTCTGTGTAGTTTTTGATCAGGGTGCCTCTTGATCTTGTAGATGGTTTCTGTTGTTGTTTTGTTTCCCATATGAATTTGATTTTCACATTATGTTGAAATTAAAAGCATTCTATTGAGGCTGTGTGTATTGTTTTAGCAGAGATTACATTTTAGTTGGAATCACATAAAACCTATTTACAGCAGAGGATGAAAAATATATGAGGTCAGGTAACTAGTATATTGAATAATCTTTTGAATTTAAACTTGTATATATGTTACAATCCCCTCAATGTTTTTACAACAATAAGGTATTAAGGTGAGAAACTCCCAGCATAAATGTAGGCCTAAAATCAAGATACCAAGATCGATCATTAAAAGCACAGATCAATTTAATAAAATGAACCAATCTTGAACACATTTTTCTGTTCAAAAAGATGTAAATAAGTTCTTGATTAGTAAAAAAAGAATAAAATGTGAAAATAGCAAGCTACCCAAGCTCGTTAGTGTTCGGCTCACCTCGTTCGAGATCGATTCAATTAATAATCAAACAAAGTACAAGCACACTTTTTAAAACTTTAAAATTTTATTCCGCTTGACTCGTTTACACCCCTACATATTTAGTTTTTTTTTTTTTTTCTCTTAGTTCAAAGGCAAGATTATTGGAATTTTGTTGATTGTTAATTGTTGATGCAGTATATGTTGGTCTCTCAGACTCTCAATTGTATAACTGAGTTGAATTGTTCACCGACTTATTGAAATAGGTAAACATTTGAGGCTTGGTTTTTAACCAACCTATGGCTTTGAAATTTGTTTTGTGGTTGTTCTGATGTATTTAGAGTTGTAGGATTTCGCTTTCAACTTTGTGTTAATTGTAATTCTTGTTTTACTTTTTACTTGGGTATTTATATTTATTCTCACCTTACCCAAAATAATAAAATCTTATTCAAATATATATAAATATCCCATTTGATATATCCTGCCAAAAGTTTTGGTCCTTTTGGATAACTTTGAAAAATTATTGAAGGCATGAGAATAATGAGTCATCAAGCCAAACTGTAAAACCCAAACTTTGCTCTAACTTTAAATTCGATAAAGAAAAAATATTCATGTAAGCATATCAGAATTTAAAATTCTATTAAATAGAAATTGAATATCAACAATTGGATTTATATATTTGAAATAGGATATTAAAAGCTGGAAGAAAAGAAACAATCTAAACTACTGAATTTTTTTTGGCCAACATCGTTCCTCGTTTGTAAATGTTTTACAAAATATTTTGGGATAATTTCAAAAGACCCCCTGAGATTTGTGCTAATTACAAAAAATCCCAGAGATATTTTAAAATTACAATAAGGTCCCTCAGATTTTATTATGTATATGTCTTAAACTTAAGAGGGTAATTATAATATTTCTGAAATATTAGAGGGTTTTTTGAAATTCTTTTTTTCTTACGAAGGGATAAATGTCTTAAACCTTAAAGTAGATTTTCATTTACTATTATCTGACAAAAATAATTTCAAAATTAAAAAGGCAGGTTTCATTCACTCCCATAAAATTTTCAGACCGGCAGCCCCTCTGCCCGTGTATATAAACTGACCCGATTGTGGTCCGGGTTATTATAGCCCCGAAATTACTCAGTCTCATCATTCATCAATGGAGAAAGAAGAAACGATTAATGGCAGCTCAGAGGCGGTCGCCAATCATCATTTGACATGTCAACTGGACGGCGTTGGAGGGCCGGAAGATGCAAGCGCTGTAAACGGCAATGAATCGGGCGAACCGGAGCCTTCCGATCGTCGGAAGGAGATTCTTAAAGCTCTGGAAGCGGTGGAGAGAGATTCAGCTGCGATCGCCGAAAGTTTCTCCTCTCTCTTCGCTTCTCTCCGTTTTACACTCTCCCAGGTCGGTAATTTCTATGTTTTTTTTTTCTGTTAATTTTTCTCAGGTCAAAGTTGTTTGTGACTTCAGATGATGCTTCGTCTTTGTACCTCAGTTTTTCTTTTATTTTTCTTTCATTTTTGGTTTAAGTTACCAAATTCCTAGTTTCACACAGCATAATTACTAATACTTGAATTCTAGAGTTAAGTGTAAAATTTTGTTAAATGATCTGCATTTACTTTTTTCAGCTAATATCTGGAATTGTTTGTTAGGGTTATTGCATAGTATTTATTCTTGAAATCAATGAGCTCATGATATTATAGCGAGCTCATGATAGTTTTCTTGGTGATGAAATGAAGATCATCGTTGACTGTTGGATTGATGAATAGCTATTGATAATATGTACATTGTATTTAGGGGTGTAAACGAGTCAATTGTTCAAGCTTGTTTGAATTTTAATCGAGCTTCAAAAATTGTGTTTGAGCTTGGTTTGATTATTAATCGAGTCGAGCTCGAACGAGCTTTGGTCGAGCCGAACACGAATCGAGCTCGAGTAACTTGATTTTTTTACAAATATTTTATTCTTTTTTTACTAATCTAGTCGAGCTCGAGCCGAGTTTTACAACTTATCGAACGAGAACATGTGTTCAAGCTTGGTTCGTTATCTTAACGAACCGAGCTCAAACGAGCTTTTATCAATCAATCTCGAATCAAGTATCGAGTAGCTTGGTTCGTTTTTCAACCCTAATTGTATTACAAATAAGATTTTAATTGTCTGTGGAGTTCATTTTAACTCATTGACTGGTTTGATAATGTTAAAATATATATGTTCAGTTTCAGTATTTATATTTAAATAGTCAATGTAAGTTGAATTAGACTTTGTTATTCTAAGAATTTGGTCTATCATGGCTTACTCGAAGTGAAATAGTTTTTCATCTGATTTGGCTTTAAGTACACATCATGTTTTTGTGACAAAGTTGGTCTTTTTATCTAGTGGACTTGATTTAGATTGTCTTTTCCCCTCTCGTTTGTAATATCTGCTTCAGCTATACTAATTAGGATAACTTAATTTCTAGGCTACCAGCTCTACAGTTGATCACATGAACTGCTTCAGTGATGCAGCCGGTCACCTTCAAGAATGTGGTAAATTAAGCTTCTTTTCCAGATGTAAATCTTTAAGAAAGAAATAAATGGTTTCTCTCATATTATGGTGTAAACTTATTTTCTTATTCTTCTTCTTTTTCCTTTATTCTTTTATTTTTTCAATCCTTGGGGGGAGTACTAAGCTTCTTTGGTAAACGAAAATCGTCAGGGTTTTGATTATGGCATTAATTTTCCATTTTTTCTCCTCCAGCCTTCATATCCATCCTCTTTAGGCAATAGATTTGTTGAGCCCTACTTAATCATAGTAGATATTCTATGTCTTGAAGGTCTTAATTGTAGATTTGAGGATTCCTGATTTTATCTTTGAAGTTTTTCTGGCATCCATAGCCAAAATTATGGATCCTAAATTTGCTTATTTTGACTGTTATGTTGCAGTGCTTGATGCATCAACAAAGGGAAATCGATACATAAATTCTTGTCTGAGGTTTGAATCTTGTTCTGTTCTTTGTGATGCATCTCTTTTTCTAGTGTTTGAGGAAAGAGTTTACTGCTTTGGATGGAAGGGGGAAATGAGAGTTCCAAGATTCTTAAATTGGTTGCAGGAGTTGAATTCCATAAATAAAGAGATGCACTTTTAGTTTAAAGCTCGAGTGGGGCATTGGCATGTATGAATGAACTGCCAAAATGAACTATTTAGTTCACTAATGTTAATTTGGAAATAGTAGTCCTCTTCTGTGACTTTGATGACATGACAAGGACACTGGTTTAGTGGTTTTTGATAGCTGACAATTTTGTGAGAACTGTGCTATTTTATCTATAAGAAATTTATTGATTCATGACCAATACAAATTCTTCTATTGCAAAACCAGAAGGAAGATAATTGTTTGTCCATTTCTGGAGAAAGTAAAAATACAATTCTTTCCATCCTATATGTTTGATACACTTTTCACTTTTGCGATAGATATATTTTCGTATAAAGCACTTTAAAACTTAGTTCTTTCTGAAGTTGAGATAGATCTAGTTATATCTTCTGAATTGCAGGTATATCTTCTAGAACAATTTTGTAGCCTGGGTTTTCTGTGGTATTTGTTTAAATCACTTTCTGAGGTTAGGGTGAGCATGGCAGGGCAATGGTAATCTTGTTGCACTTATATATCCTCCTATCTTGATATGTTCATTAGTTATTTTTCTGGAAATTTCTTGTTGCAGATTGAATGAAGAAATGAAAGGGATGGATGCTCTTGCCACACAGCTGTATCCTTATCTATTCTTGCTGTCCAGTGCCTAAACTTGTCTGTGTAGGAATGTTGCATGCAATATCTCTGCATATTTTTACCTCTAGCTACGTTCTTCTTCCACAACTATTTTTTAAAAAAAAAAAAGAATCTATAAAGCTGCCTATGTTGCAGGCCTTCTTGCAGAATTATCCGACATTCTCGTGTTTTAAATTCTTGAACTGGAAACCTATTAGTAAACTGATGCAGTCTTGCTTCAGTAGTATATGGTCTATTTGTGCCCTCCATATTCATTCTTCCGGTTCTGCATGCAGAACCCGTATTAACATTTACTATTTATTATTTTTAGAAATTGAGATGAACCCCCAAGTTCTTGTTTGCTTCCTTAATAAAGTATCAGAAAAATCCTCAGGAGACATGTTGATGCACTGGACTCCGTTGTGAATAGACTTGTTCGGCTCCCTTGATGCTATGAAATTGGACCAATGACTTCTTATTGCAAATTGTTTCGGTGCTGAAGGATGAAGTAATATCTGCTGTCGATTACCTTGGAATTCGGTTACAGAAGTTGAGATAGTAAGAAATCCATTTCCTAGCTGGTTCCACATATCTGCCTGTCATATAAGTCCCCGTTGTTGCAGCTTATACGAATGTATAACTGAATCACACTTTGTGGTTGCTACATTCTTCGTGCATGCTTTATGCGTAGGTATCTTTTTCTCGTGTTCAACTCAGGCAAATTCTTTTTGGTCTAAATTGTTGTAGAAGGGATGTTTTTTTTGGGTTCTTGTATAGAATTCTTGAGGAATTTCCATGTATGAATACCCAGGTGCAATGGAGACGCATTGTGTGGCTAGACTGGCAAAACTGAATAAGTACTCTGTTCAACTGCTATAATAAACTTGTTGAAGATGATAACATTGCGTTTATGAGTTGGTATAACGGAGTGGAAATAGTTATCTATTTACAGTGCAAAGACAAAAAGTTCCATTTTACAAAAAAGAAATATAGTGGTAAATATACAAAAAGAAGTGGAATATGCTTTATATAGGTCTCACGATATAAAAATAAAATGGATACTAAGGGTGTATTTAGTTAAAAATAATCTCAGTAATGAAAACTAATACCAATCAAATTTTAATGATTTTGGAGTACTCTTTATTAAATTAAACGTATAAATGCATAGACTTCCAAATATTCAGTTTCATGATATATTTTTTCAATTTCCTTTTTATATGGGATGCACCTATAAATCATGTTTAGATGATTATATTTGATTAATAAGTTTTAAATTAGTTGAGCACCTCAAAGTTTAAATATGTGATTAGATCAATTATTCACAATGAATAAAAATTTAAAGATATCAAACAAACTATGTAGATACTAGATATGTAGGGTTTCCTAAATCCTAAGATGCACCTTCATTACTTCTATATTTTTAACAAATTTATTCTTCAACTTGTTATATATCTTCGTTAAAATAACATGTTAACATCGTTTTTAATAATACAAACCAGAATAATCCTAACATCCAGAAAATCACAACGTCGCCAAAAATATTTGAAAAGTTAATATCTCAAAGATAAGAAGATAAACATATGTTCTAATAAAAGTTGTACTTGATTGAAGTGAGATTGGGGCACTCTTGCCAATAATACAGATTACCTCCCTCAACTCTTCATTTGCATGAATCATCATTAATTCATGTCTTTCCTAGAACCGAAAAAAGCTTCAAAATATTGCGATCCATTTAATTGGGACATTGAAACGTTACAAATTCTCCTAAGGACATGAAAATTGGAAAATCAAACAGAAGATTAATCATAGCTATAGTAATTGCACTCATTTATTTCCAGTGCAGTTCTTTATTCTTCACAAACCATATAAGTACTACCCTCGGTGTGAGGTTTCATCCATCATTACCAAGAAAACCACACACACTCTCACACTCTTACACAAACCAGTTTGATAAAGGCACAAACAAACACAGCCAAACATGGTTGGTAAGAATTCAAGAAATGTTTTCAAGAGCAAGGCTAGCGATTTGGGACAGAGTTTTGAGTATCGTTAACGTCGATGAACCAATTAACGCCCCGATTGTGTCTTCTTACAACGACAGGATTCCTCCCCTCCTCGACGCAGTCGACAGGCTGCGCCACCTCAAGATCACGAAAGAAGGCATCCAACTGCCGACGATCGTGGTGGTCGGCGACCAATCGTCCGGAAAATCGAGCGTGCTCGAATCCCTGGCCGGAATTAGCCTCCCGAGAGGCCAAGGTATTTGCACGAGGGTCCCACTCATAATGAGGCTGCAAATCATCTCAGCCCCGAGCCAGAGCTTTTCTTGGAGTATGATGGAAAAATTGTTCCAACTGATGAGGAAAATGTTGCTCATGCGATTGTTCTGGCCACTGATGAGATTGCGGGCCATGGAAAAGGAATTTCGAATCATCCCGTGACGTTGATTGTGAAGAAAAAAGGCGTCCCGGATTTAACTATGGTCGATTTACCTGGAATTACTCGGGTTCCGGTTCACGGCCAGCCTGAGGATATTTATGAGCAGATTTCTAAAATTATCATGGAGTTTATCACACCTGAAGAGAGTATAATCTTGAATGTTTTGTCAGCGAGTGTCGATTTCACGACGTGTGAGTCCATTAGGATGTCCCAGCAGGTGGACAAGACGGGCCAGAGGACTTTGGCTGTTGTAACGAAAGCTGATAAAGCGCCGGAAGGCTTGCTCGAGAAAGTTACGTCGGATGATGTTAATATAGGGCTTGGTTATGTTTGTGTGAGGAATCGTATTGGGGACGAGTCGTACGAGCAAGCTCGGGCCGAAGAGGTTAATCTTTTCGAGACTCATCATCTTCTTTCGAAGATAAGCAAGTTAATGGTGGGAATTCCTGTTTTGGCACAAAAGCTCGTGCAAATTCAAGCGACTCTTATCGTGAAATGTTTGCCGGACATCGTTAGGAAGATTAACGACAAGTTGTCGCCGAATATGGAGGAACTGAATAAGTTGCCTCGACATATGAGCTCGATTGCTGAGGCTATGACAGCATTTATGCATATTCTTGGATCAGCTAAAGAGTCTTTGAGGAAAATTCTGTTGCGCGGGGAATTTGATGAGTATCCCGATGAAAAAGAGATGCATTGTACTGCACGGTTGGCGGAGATGCTGAATCGATATTCGGAAGAAATGCAGTCTAAATGTTCTGAAAATGACAAGAAAGCTACATTCTTGCTTGATGAGATAAGTGTTTTGGAGGAAACTAAAGCCATTGGGCTGCCAAATTTTCTTCCTAGAGCTGCTTTTCTTACACTGCTTCAGAAAAAGGTGAAAGGTATATCTTTCTCGCCGTTTGAGTTTGTCGACAAGACATGGGGCTACATCGAAAACGTTGTTGTTTCCGTCTTGATGAAGCATTCGGATAACTATCCGCAACTCTTGTCATCCACAAGAAGGGCGGCTCAAAATCTGGTGGAGTTAAAGAAGAAGCAATCTGTCGATTGGGTTCTTGATATTGTTGAAATGGAGAAGATGACGGATTACACCTGTAATCCGGAATATGTGTCTTTGTGGAATAAACTCATGTCTCAACAAAACGCGTTCATGGAAATTCTGAACGACCACTCAAAGCCGACTGAAATGCATATCGATGGGTACGGAGATATTGATGTTGCTCATTTACGTAACAGGGCTGTTATCGTTCAAGAGGCGTTTGATCTGAAAATGAGGCTGACGGCTTATTGGAAGATCGTTTTAAGGAGATTGGTCGATTGTATGGCGTTGCATTTGCTGTTCAGTATTCAGAATTTGATCAACAAAGAGATGGAAGTTGTGATCATTAATGAGATAATAGGTCCTGAAGGGAATGGCTTGGAGAGGATGTTGGAGGAGTCGCCTTCGATTGCTGAGAAACGGAAGAGGCTGAATAATAGTATTAAGTTGCTTAAGGAGTCGAAGGATGTGGTTGCCAACATTATTGACAACATTGCTACTATTAGTTTGGGATAAGTGAATGTAGTCTAATTATCTTCAAGAAATGTTTTATGTTTTAAGTCTGTTTGTTTTTGTTTTGAGTACTTTGTGATTTGCATCTGATGAATATCATGTTGCATAAGTTGCTTTTGTCTTTACTATACAAGAATTTGCCTTTGGTTATAGCAGTTTGTCTTCAGCTTTTATGAGTAATTTTTGTTGTTGTTAGTGATGGTCTGATTATGCAAATGTTAAAACAAGTGAAGATATATGTGTTACTGAGAGAAAATTAAGACATAATCTGAGGTTTATTCAGAGGAGAATTGAGATTAGCTTTCTTTCTTGTTATAAAAATCCAGTCTTGGATTTTTGAGGTTGGCTGTGTGATTCTGGAAAAATAACAAGTACCCATTTTGCAGATATTGGTTGTGGTTTATAAACCTCTGCACAACCACTGGGATTTTTGTTAGGGATGAGTGAAGGGCGCAACCTCACAAAAAAAAACCTCTGCACATTTTTGTTAGGGATGATTACAAAAAACCTATGAGGTTTGGGCTAATTATAAAAAACCCGAGATGTCCCAAAATTATAAAAAAAAAATAATCTCAGATTTCATTATTTCTTAAATTTAAGGGATAACTATAATATTTTTATGACAGCTAGGGGAGTTTTAGATTGTTTTTTTCTTTTGAAGTTAGAAATATAATAATACGGAGGGTTTTTTGGGATTTTCAAAAACCTCTAGTTTTTTTTTTTTTTTTTAATAATTAGCCCAAATCTCTTTTGCTTATGTGGAAACACTAGATTCTTTGAAATGTTCATCCACTAAATTGGAATATAAGATCCCAATATTCTAATCACTAAACGGAAGAGATGGTCTTACATGAGATAGAGATCGTCTCATTGACTTAAGTTCATGATAAACAAGTGCTCCCTTTTTGTCAAACTATATATACTTTTGAGATTTTTAAAAGTATATTTATTTAATAATTTCTTTGTATAATAAGAACATGTGATAATCAATCACTATATTTAAGGCGAGTCGTCGCATTGGTCATTACTTTTAAATAAATTATATCATTACTTAATAAATTATATTGAAAAAAAAATATTTCTAAGGGGACAATTAATACATTTTAGGTAGATTACTAATAATTTTGAGACAAAAATCAATACTTTTCATGAAGGCTACTCAAAATATTGTTCAAGAGAATTTCTAATGCTTTTTTTGATGTACTACTAACTTTTTCGATGTACCACTAATAAATTTAAGGGGAAAAACTAATATTTTTAACAGCCCCTATTATTACAAAAATATCACCGATGCATGAAATTATAAAAAAAAAAAAACTCAAGCCGATTGGATCCGTCTAACGTAAAAGACCCGTTAGACTGTCTAACCCAAGTTTTTTTCAACATCTTTTAGTTACACATGCACTTTGCACACAATATATATATATATATATATATGATTTGGTTCAAATGAGACCACCCTTCCTAGGTGAGACAATATGGACTCATCTTACCCATTGATCTTAAAAAATGAAGGGATGTGATTAATTCAGTTTTTTTAATTATTTCCTAATTTTCGCTGATTTTAAGGGTAAGATTGTAATTTTGTAATTCAAATTAGTAGTCCCAGCGGATTTTATGGTTCAAATTAGTGGTCCCAACGTTTTATGGGCTGAAATTGATCTTTATAGGATTTTGTGACGAATTTAATTTAGGAACTGTTTTCTTTCCAAATATTTGTATTTTACAAAGATAGTTAGGGTTCTTCTACTACATAATTAGACATCAAACAATGCATATTTAGTTATTTTGTTGGCACTATTTTACGAAAACAAGACATAATTGAATATAACGTACTGCATATGTAGTTATACTACACTGCATAAATAGGTTCAATATAATGTATATTTAGTTATGAAAATGGGATGTTGCTTTTGGAAATTATAAAAATGGGATGTTACATAATGTCTTGTATATTTAGTTATTCCACAATGCATAGATAGTTTCTAGATAATACATAGTTAGTTGATTTTGTTGCATAGTTTATGACGTCTTGCATAGTTGGATATCTTTGTACTACATATTAGTTTTTTTACGCCGCATAGATAGTTTTCGGATAATGCATATTTAGTTGAGTTTTGTTGCATATTTAGTTTTCGAACTCACTTCGTTATTTTTCTCTCGTAATATTGCACCGATTTTTCTTGTTTTTTTCTCGTAATTTTCATGAACTGTAATTTTCGAGTTCTACACATTTTCTTTATTTGCGTTAATGGAGGAATGAGAGAGAGAGAGAGAGAGAGAGAGAGAGAGAGGAGTGAGATTGGGAAAATTGGGAGATGTATGAGAGAGAAAGAGATTTGATTCCATTTTTGCAACTAACTTGTTATGTTATTTTACCCTACTACCCTTATATTGATTAAATTAATATTTTAATATATTTTTTATCCAGTAAATCATACCCACTGATTAATAGTGTGGGATGGTTGAGATTAGTCCATTGTGTCTCACCTAGAGACATGGTCTCACTTGATCCTCCCTATATATATATATATATATATATATATATATGTGATTTGGATTTGGTGAGTCCACATAAGTTATGTGAGTATGTAAGACCGAATCTGAAGCGTTGAATTATTTTTTAATCGGTCTTCAGTTTTTATCCTTTTTAATGATTAATTTATTGAAAAAATGACTTTTTGGTAAATCCAATTTTATATCAGTTATTAGGGAGGGAGTTATATTTGGTAGTAACTTTTCACATTCCTAGAATTAAGGGACCGATTTTCATCGTGATTCTCTTCCAAATCTTCTCTTTTGGAAAATTGAAAAAGTTCAAACTCTCTCAAACTCCATATCGGTCGAAATCCCTCTCTCTCTCTCTATCGAAACCCCATCTCTCGGTAGGAAGCTTTCTTCCAAATCCATCTCGACGGCACCACATTCGACTGGTCTGTACGGCCTCACCTTCTTCACCGGTGAAAAAAGTTTTTTTTTCTTCTTCTTTTGGATTTTTTTTTCAAGAATTTTTAGGTCAAGCCCTTTTGCACTAGCATATAACTATGTATGGATTTCTGTTTTTTTATAATTTTTTTATTCTCGTAGTTTTGAAAAACCTAAAACCCTAGAATAATTGTGATTTTTTTATTTTTTACTATATTTTTGTTGGTTTTTTAGGGTGTATTGTTGCATTTTTAGGATGTTGATATGTTCTTGATTTTAGTTTTGAGTTTGGATAAGTTCATCTGTTGGTAAAATTCTCTGTTTTTGAGTTGGGGTAAATTGATGTGTTTTTATTTTTAGTTTTTGATGTAAGACGGTGAAAATTTGGGGAAATAGGGTTTAAGGGTGTTGGTTGTGAAACTTTTTCCAAAATTTTCATTTTGGAGTGAAATTTTTTTAGGATATGTGATTGTTTGAGAAAAAAATGAAACATTTTCAAAGAAAATCTCACTTCTCTCCAAAATTAACTCATTTTTCACTTTCTCTCACATTTCCCAATACCCAATTATACTATTTATTTCTCTCTCATATCCTTATTTATATAAAGAATACCGATAATTTCTTTAATTTATCAATATTTTTATTATTTTTCTCTTAATCTTGTTAAGAAACGGTATAAAATGAGATCCACATTGCCTAATTTTGGATCAATTTTTTATTTTTGTTTAATTTTCATACTGTTTGATAAATGGTTTTATCATGATTTTGACGATTTTATTTTTATACCAAAACAATGGTTTTAAAGGTTGTCCAAATACTCCTAAATGATTTAAAATGGTTTTAATATTTTCCGGAGTATTTCCTCAAGTTTATTTTCGATAATATTGGACAACACTTTTAATGATTTTATGTCAATGGGTTTTTACATTGAAACTATGTTTCTAAATGTTGTCCTATACTCCCGATTGGTCTAAAATGCTTTTACTATTTTTCGGAGTATTTATTGAATTTATATCGGACAACACTTTTTGTGTTAATGTGTTATTTCATCTAAACTATATTTCTAATGTTGTCCTAAATACTCCCGATCGGTTTAAAATACTTTTACGAATTTTCGGAGTATTTCTTGAGGTTTATTTTAGACAAAAATCGGACAACATTTCATTTAGGAGGTCGACCGGTCGACCAAAGAGGCGACCGGTACCTGGGAACGAGTTTCTTGAAACAGAACTCGCGGAACTATCAAAATTGGTCAGGGTGACCGGTCAATATGGTGGGCGACCGGTCGCACCCTAGGGCGACCCCTTTTTGGACCGGTCACCCCGTGTAAAATTTGTTTGTGTTCTTTTTCTAATCTTATCGATCTTGCGACCGCCGCCCTCTAGTTTGACAAAAAAATTCTAACCGTTGTGCGGCAAAGAACAACTTTTCCCTAATTTGTGGGATTGATTTCTAACACTATAATTTTGATTTTAATTGCAATTTTTTTGTAGATATCAGATTCCAAGAGGAGCCTATCAAGTATCAATCATCTCCTATAAATAGAGGAAGATTTGAAGCACAACAATAAGAGAGAGCAACACAACACAACAAGATATACTTAAGCAAACACTTGGTCTTATATTGTCATTATGCTTGTTGTAATTTGCCTAGCTTATCACTTTCACATTCTTGAGGTCTGGGCTATTCTTGATTACACTTGCACTCAATTGTATAATTCATTATTGAGTTGTAATCTTGATTTTTGGTCATCATTCAACACAAGATATCCTTGTGAGTGTTCTTGTGGTAAGAACACACTTGGGTGATCTAGGTGTTAGGTGTGAGAAGATTGTGGTAATCTTCTTGTCGAGGTGTTGAAGAGTGTGGTGCTCTTCAAGGTTGAAGATTGTGGTAATCTTCACAAGGTGCCGTTGGAGATTGTGGTAATCTTCAAGAAGAGATTGTGGTAATCTCAAATGTGGTGTTGAAGAAGAGTGTGGTGCTCTTCAAGGTGTTGTTGTAAGTTGGTGTTGTATTAATTTTGGTAATTAATAAAATCTTTTTTTCTTTTTGAAATCCATCCCGGATATACTGGGGTGGTAGAGGATTAGGCCCTAGGTGGGTTGAACCTCTATAAATCGACGTGTGTTGTTTACTTTCCGCACCGTTATTATTGTCTTTGAGCATTCGGTTTGAAAAAGAGGATAAAATCGAAAAGATGGAAATAATCTATTCACCCCCTCTCTAGATTATCGTAGCCGCTTGGACTTACAAGTGGTATCAGAGCCAAACTCTTTGGCAAGCTCGTTTCACATCGCGAGTGAAGAGGAACGATCGTCGGCTACGAACGAAGCTCATCTTACCGGCACCTCCACCACCAAGCCACCACTATTTGATTCCAAAAATTTTATATATTGGAAAGAAAGAATGGAATGTTATTTACAAGGTTGCGGGTTCGATATTTGGAACATCGTTATAAATGGAGAATCCATTCCGATGAAAGACACACCACACACCTCCAAAGGCCTCAAAGAGATAAATGATGAAGAAAAGAAAATCATCTTCTTAAATGGTAAAGCTCTCAATATTTTATATTGTTCACTTACTAATTTGGAATATGAACATATTGTAGGAATTCGATCGGCTCATAGAGTATGGCAAAAATTAGAAGCCATTCATGAAGTATATACAAATGATAGGAGCAACTCAAAAGCATCTACTTCTCAAATGGATACAAGTTCAAATCTAACGGACAAGCCTTTTACAACTTCCAACTATGAAGTAGTCGAACAATGTTTTATGGGCATCGAAGAAGAAAACGAGGTATGTCTTAAACCCTCTACTTCCTATGATATTGTTATTCAAAATGATTATAGTGATTTGCAAAATGATTTTGATGATCTTCAAAATGAATTCCAAAATTTGCTTGTTAAGTACAAAAATTTGAAAAAGGAATTCAATGTTTTGAAAAATGAAAAGGATAGTTTATTTACTTCCTATGAATCTCTATCATGTGCTCACACCACCACACTTGATAAGGTTAGAAACCTTGAAAAACAAAATAGTACTCTTGTTGAGGATATAAATTGCATGAAAAATGATCTATCAAAAACCAACTCGAGTACCAATAAATTGCCCAATGTTGTGAATGTTAATGGTTGTGATAGTTTGAATAGTGAACTTGATTATGAGCCTAATATTGTCAAACATATGAAAAAGAATCGAGTTCCTATGCATGTTAGTAATATTACTTGCTTTTATTGCGGTAAAAAGGGTCATACGGTAAATACTTGTCGGGCTAGAAATAGCTCAAATTATCTTTGGAGACCTAAAAGTCTCAAGACTAATCCCAAAGGACCCAAGCACTTGAGGGTACCACAAATAATGTTATATTAGGTACCCGGCGAAATAATAATCAACGAAAATTCATACCGCCAAGAAAACATCAAATGACCATTTCATTTGATCAAAGGAGAAAACATTTTCAACAAAGTCATTTTCCAAGAAGAGGAAATAATCAAAAATGGGATGAACAAAATCCTTGGAAATGGGAAAGACATCATCAACAAGATCATTTTTCAAGAGAAAGACACTTTCAAAAATGGGAAGGCCACAATGCTTGGAAATGGAGCAATTGGAGAAACCATCATCAACATGAAGATTTTCAAACGGGAAGATATCATCAACAATGGGAACGACACAACCCATGAAAATAGCGAAATTGGTAAACCGTATCTCCCTATTTAAATATGCATTTTATTTTTGCATGTTCTTATTTGTGTTTAAATTGCAAAATGAGTTTTAAAATTTATAAGGTGCTCAATAAATATTTGTGTTTTTAAAATCCTTTGAAAATGAGACCTTACATGTTGTTTTTAAACTCTTATGTATTTCTATAGCATTAGTATTTTTATTGTGATATCTTTTATTACTTGGCCTACACTTGTGCTATTATATCTTGTGCAAAATTTGTTTAAAGTATTGTGTAGGACTCATGTATATTCACAAATGACTATCTACATCATAATATGTCAAAAGTGACATAAACTATCGAGGTACGCTCATCATTGGTATTTATCTTATAGACTCGATATATTTTTGTCATATGCCTATGTGCTTATACAAGTGCCATTAAGAGGATGTTTTGATTTTTGAAAAGGCATTATTTGACATAGCTTGTTTTATCCAAGATTTGTAAAGGATTATATTTTGTTTTGATAAAACAATTGATCTACAAAGTTATGCATTTTATTGCACATATAAATGCCACTATTCTTGGATACTTATGTCAAACCTCTTGTTCATATGATTCTTGTAAATGAGGTCTCAACCATGTGCTCTCTTATTGTCTAATTTCAAAAGAGACCTTATGTAGCTTTCTTAAGCTTATTTGAACTTGAATGATTTATTAGACTCTTGATGATGCATAGTATGTGGTGCTTAAAATAGTGTATCTATTATTCGATATTACTATGCTCGTGTGCAAAATATCTTGTTAAGATTTTGCAGAATTTGTGATATTTCACAACAAGTTTGATGAACAAGACAAGGTTAGTAGCTCAATGATATTGTCAAGAAGAAGGTAATGATTTTGATGTAATAGTTGCACTCATAGCACATTTAGAAGTTATTTGCACTTTACTTGCCCATTCTTGTTTTGAGAAAATTTCAAGCTTTACCAAATGGATGTTAAATCCAATTTTCTAAATGGTTTTATTCAAATAGAAGTCTATCGGAGTTTAAATTTTTTAGGCCAAATGATTTTTATAAAAAGACCTTGTACGGTTGATACAAGTACCCCGTATATGGTTTGATATACTTAGCTATTTTTGCAAAATAATTTTAAAAAGGTAAAGTTGATACTACACTTATTGAAAAAGGGCAAGGTTGTTTACTTGTGCAAATTTATGTTGATAATAATTTTTGTGCTACTAATGAATATTTGTGCAAGATATTTTTCCAAGTCAATGCAAGGTGAACCTAAGATGAGCATGATGGAGGAGCTCAAATTTATTCATTGGACTTCAAGTTAAACAATGCCAAGAAGGTGGGTATATTCCACAATCAAAGTGTATAAAAGAAGAAATTAGGCATTGAAGAAGGAAGAATCATCTCAACCTCTACCAATGTAGAGATTGACAAAGGTTGAGGAAGGTATATCAGTTAACAAACATATTCGAGGTATGTTCACTTTCTTTTATTATTCCTATAGACTCGACATTCCATAGGCCTTATGTCTATATGCTCGACTTCAAAACTATCCCAACGAATCTCATTAAAAGTGCCATTAAAAGAAATTTTCAAATACTTGAAAGGCACTTCTTCTTATGACTTGTTGTATCCAAAGTATTAAAAACGTTCTTATTTTTCGGGATAACAAGTTCGGTGTTTACAATTTCTCAAAATATGGTTCGTCATAATCGAACTAAACATATTGAGATTCGATATATTTGTTAAGGGATTGCAATTTTAACAAAAACTTGAGATGTGTTTAATTCCGTCTCAAGGATAACTCACGGACATTTTTTTTAACCGCTGAGTATTTTACCTCATTTCGAGCTTGATTATGACATAATGTATATTGAATGAGGTCTATGTTTGCATTTTGCTCGTTTTAAAACTTATGGGCTAAAAATCGGATTTTTGGATCAAATTTCGATTTTCAAAATGAAAATGAACCACCACTGGCCGATCGGGCAAGGCCGACTGGTTGCCCAAGCCGTCGATCGGTCGCCCTGCCCCTGACCGGTCGCCCTTGGTGAAATTTTGGCTTAAAACGGTTCTGTTTTCCGGATCGAGCAACTTTTGCTTTTTGGTTCATTTTTCGCTTTTTGCAATTTTCACACACAATTCACTTCAAATGAGTTTTGATGCATGAATTATATATTTTGGGGACTACCTAGCTCGGTTATCATCATTGATGCTCATCTTTACCGATTGAATGGTAAGAATTTCACTTTCTTTAGCTCAATTGGGTTGAATCCTTGAGCTTGTGGCTTATATGTATTTTTCTTGATGAGCTTATTGATTGTTGATGTATGATATTTGCTAAATTGCATTTGGTGATGAAAAACTTGGCTTGATTATATTTACAAGGGTTATATATATCGTCTTAATTTTTTTACGCCAACCAAGTGTTCGATAAAATGTTTAAATGAAAAATTCATCACCTACATGATTCTCTTGCTTTTAAATGTCTTATATACTTATAGAGATCATGTTTGCAAATCAAATGAGTTTTCATAAGCTTCTACAAGTCGTATGATCGACTTTTCCCTCCTATTTGGTTTATAAGCTTCAATGTTCAAATCATTCGATACATCGGTTTAGTTGCGCACCTTGATATGAATATATGATGTGTTTATCGTGCTAATATTCTTTTTGATGATTTCAAAGGGGGAGAAACGGGTTATAAGCTCATTAGCTCATAAAAGCTAAGTTAAGCTAAACAAAAGAAGCTATAAGCTATGACTTCCTAAAGTCATAAGTTGTGCATTATACTTAGTCCAATTGTTGTATGATGGACTCATATACTTGTCTAATGATGTTTTGTTGACATGGGAGTTAAGATCAATATGTAAAAGCTAAGCTTTTAGCTTGTGGTTGATTGTTTTTACATTACTCTTGTTGTGCATATTGATAGGGGGAGCTTTTGCTATATATGTTTGAATATCTCTACTCCCATCTTTGTGTTTATATTGCATGGAATGTTGTCGCTCACAACGGATAGTTCTCTTTAAACGGTAAAATTGTTTTGTTTTCAAAATCAACCTCGTTAAAATTGTTTTGGTTTGTAATCATCAAAAAGGGGGAGATTGTTTGATAAATGGTTTTATCATGATTTTGATGATTTTATTTTTATACCAAAACAATGGTTTTAAAGGTTGTCCAAATACTCCTAAATGATTTAAAATAGTTTTAATATTTTACGGAGTATTTCCTCAAGTTTATTTTCGATAATATTGGACAACACTTTTAATAATTTTATGTCAATGGGTTTTTACATTAAAACTATGTTTCTAAATATTGTCCTAATACTCCCGATTGGTCTAAAATGCTTTTACTATTTTTCGGAGTATTTATTGGAATTTATATCGGACAACACTTTTTGTGTTAGTGTGTTATTTCGTCTAAACTATATTTCTAATGTTGTCCTAAATACTCCCGATCGGTTTAAAATGTTTTTACGAATTTTTTGGAGTATTTCTTGAGGTTTATTTTCGACAAAAATTGGACAACATTTCATTTAGGAGGTCGACCGGTCGACCAAAGAGGCGACCGGTACTTGGGAACGAGTTTCTTGAAACAGAACTCGCGAAACTATCAAAACTGGTCAGGGTGACAGGTCACCATGGTGGGCGACCGGTCGCAACCTAGGGTGACCAGTCGACCCCCTTTTGGACCGGTCACCCCGTGTAAAATTTGCTGTGTTCTTTTTCTAATCTTATCAGTGCGCGACCGGTCACCCTCTAGTTTGACAGCAAAATTCTAACCGTTGTGTAGCAGACAACTTTTCCCTAATTTGTGGGATTGATTTCTAACAGCTATAATCTTGATTTTATTTGCAATTTTTTGTAGATATCAGATTCCAAGAGGAGCATATCAAGTATCAATCATCTCCTATAAATAGAGGAATATTTGAAGCACAACAATAAGAGAGAACAACACAACACAACAAAATATACTCAAGCAAACACTTGGTCTTATATTGTCATTATTCTTGTTGTAATTTGCCTAGCTTATCACTTTCACATTCTTGAGGTATAGGCTATTCTTGATTACACTTGCACTCAATTGTATAATTCATTATTGATTTGTAATCTTGATTTTTGGTCATCATTCAATACAAGATATCATTGTGAGTGTTCTTGTGGTAAGAACACACTTGGGCGATCTAGGTGTTAGGTGTGAGAAGGTTGTGGTAATCTTCTTGTCGAGGTGTTGAAGAGTATAGTGCTCTTCAAGGTTGAAGATTGTGGTAATCTTCACAAGGTGCCGTTGGAGATTGTGGTAATCTCAAAGGTGGTGTTGAAGAAGAGTGTGGTGCTCTTCAAGGTGTTGTTGTAAGTTGGTGTTGTATTAATTTTGGTAATTAATAAAATCTTTTTTTCTTTTTGAAATCCATCCCGGATATACTGGGGTGGTAGAGGATTAGGCCCTAGGTGGGTTGAACCTCTATAAATCGACGTGTGTTGTTTACTTTCCACACCGTTATTATTGTCTTTGAGCATTAAGTTTGAAAAGGAGGGTAAAATCGAAAAGATGGAGATAATCTATTCACCCCCCTCTAGATTATCGTAGCCGCTTGGACTTACACTTACGTTATATTTTACACTATTATTTCCACAAAATTTTTCACAAACAATCAACATCTCTAAAAGATTCTCTATCACATCAACATAATCATCATTTTTTCTCTACACATCCAACTTTTACTTTTAAAAAATTTCACCTCTATTTTCTCTCGAGAATTAAAATGAATGGAATGAAAGTACAACCAATCACAGCAAATTGCTCTGTTTTTGTTCAAGTATGTGCATATGCTTATTCATTTGCGCAATACTGCTTATTTATGTTCTTCTAACTGCATAACTAGGCCATGTTATATTTTTTTTTAATTTTCGCTTTTGTTAGGTTTTTTAGGGTGTATTGTTTAAGTTTGCTCTGTTTTGAGTTTAGGTAAATTGCTATGTTTTTTTAATTTTAGTTTTTGCTGTAACATGAAGAAAACTTAGGGAAATATGGTTTAAGGATTGATCTGTTTTGTTCAAGTATGTGGCAAATACTTATTACTTTTCTGAATATTGCTTATCTATGTTTTTTTCACTGCTTAAATAGCTCTGTTTACTGTTTTTAAGTTAATAGAGTTTTTAATTGGAAAACAATATGGGGAATAGAGATTAATAAGAGTGTTCTGTTTTAATTGGAAAAACAAAGTGGGGAAATACGGGGTTAATTAGGATTGCTACGTTTTTTATATATTGGAAACTGCTTACCGAGGTTTTAGCAATGCTTATTCAAATTTGTTTAATTGCTTACGCATACTTTATATTCTGTTTAAAATAATTGGTGAACAATGGTTTAAATAGGATTGCTCTTTCTCTTATATTCACTGCTTATATATGGTTGTTTACTGTTTATGTATGCTTTATATTCTGCTTATATTAATTGGTGAAATATGGTTATTGCTCTTTTTTTTTTTAAAAAAAAACATGCTTTTGACTGCTCATTGATGCGTTTAATCATGCTTCTATATGCTTGTTTTAATGCTCATATATGCTTTATATTCTGCTTAGTTTTCATAAAATTGACTGGTGTTTTTTCTTGATAGATTTTACTTTGGAAATGGCAAAAGATAGTAGGAAAATGAAGGCTACAAGGAAATATGCAAAATGCAATTTATTTGGATTATATGAATAAGTAGATGGAGTTGAATTTGAGAGAGGCGAAGAAGTTTTCTGGAACGACGTGGGATCATAACGAAACGATTATGTTTTTTCATTTTTGATCAAATGGTTAAATATTGTAGTATTTTTTTTTTGAATTTATATTTATGGTTGGTTTTGAGTAGTTGACATAAATGTGTAGTTTGCTATAGCAATGTTTTGAGTTAGTTGCATATTTTCTTTGATGAATGTTCAATTTTTTGTTATAACATACGATGTATTATTCATAGTTGAGTACATGGGCAACATTTTTTTTGGTATCATGCCCAATTTGATCAAAAAACAATAAAACAAACATACATAAGCAACACTTAATACGTCAATAAACAGTAAAATATATGGATTAAATAATGAGAAAATTACATAGAATACTCTGATTTTTAAAAAAAAGACAAAAATACCCAACCTGGTCCTGGACTTCACAAATATATCCACCCTATTACTTTTCTTTTCAGTTTTTTACCCTCCTCCAATTTCTTACATTTCCATAGAATCCAGTCAATACCTAACCATGGAATATTTCGGCTCTTCCATCTATGCAGCTATTGTCTTCTTCTTCCTCTATTACATATTTCTCTGGTCAATATCGGCTAAGCCAAAAACCGGGGCGCCACCCGAAGCCGGCGGCGCACGGCCTTTTATAGGCCACCTCCACCTCATGCTTTGCGGCTCCTCTGCCGAACTTCCTCACATAAACTTAGCTTTCCTTGCAGATAAATACGACCCAATTTTCACGATCCGGCTCGGCGTACGTCGAGCCCTGGTGGTGAGCAACTGGAAATTAGCCAAAGAATTGTTCACCACCTGCGATGTCGCCGTTTTGTCCCGTCCGAGATTACGAGCCGCCAAACACTTGAGCCACGACTTCGCCATGTTCGGCTTTGCTCCTTACGGGGGATACTGGCGCGGACTGCGCAAACTTATTTTAGCTGAGCTGCTGTCGAGTCGCAGAATCGAGCTACAGAGAAACGTGTGTGTGTCAGAAACAGCGCAGTCTACTGGCGAGCTTTATAAGCTCTGGAAGGAGAAGAAGGACGAATCGGGGAGAGTGTTGGTGGACATGAAAAAGTGGTTCGGTGATTTGAATTTGAACGTGGTCCTCAGGGTGGTGGCGGGGAAGAGGTTTAATTACGGCGGTGGAGGTGAACCCAATTTTCTCGTGTTTTTTTATTATTTTGTGATTTGAAGTTTTTCGTTTGTTTCGATGTTGTTTCGAAGTTGTTTCTTTTATGTTTCTTTTGTTCTTTTATGTATTTTCCATATATTTGTTCTTTTTTATTGTTTTTGATTTGTTGTGTTATCTATCTGTCTGTGCATTTTTTTATTTCTTTTGTAGTGAATGTGAGATTTTTTGTTGCTTGTTATGTCGTTGTTGGGAAGGTTATGGACATTGAAGAGTTCGAGGTAGAGAATGAACAAGCAAGACTCAGTAATCTGCTTCACAATCATGCTAAGTTGAAGCTGCAAAATGGTGATGACCATGACAACGACATTGAGTTTCTACCTCCACTTCCTAATAATTTTAGAGAATTGTTGTTACGTAAATCTTAATGATGATGTAATCAGTTGAAACATGTATGAAACATGTAAGAAACAATTGTGAAACAGGGGATCATGTGATAAAAGTTTGTAGTAAATTGCTTTTAAATTTAGAGAAATAGTGTAGTTTTTCCCCATATACTCTTCAGCTTTTTAGTTCATGTGATATCTTTTACAGTTTCATTTACATAAGAAAGAAGTTTTACCTCATCCGAATATGATTATATTGATTTAGAACCTTTATTCAGAGTAAGCAGTTGCATCTTGAGTTGGTAAACATGTGTGCGAGAAAGAGAATGATATCGCAGTTTCAAAGCATGCCAGATCTCAGTCGTAATAGTAAGAGAAATTACATGAGGCAACTTCGGAAAAGTGATCGAGGAAAAAAGATAGATGCGGAGATGTTTATCATTTAATTCGATCAAAATAAGGATTCAAAAGGGAAGTTCCATCCAATTAGTGAGCAACATTTGGGGACAGCAAGAAACTCCAAGAACATGATTAAGAAGATCATATGCATCGAGAATCGCAGAGTTGAGCATGCCAAATGTTGTAATTTTACTAGTAGTTTTAGAGAATTGTCAATGTAAGTCTGCATGCGTAATCTTGAACTAAAGATCTCACGTACTGTAGCAAAGTTGTTACTAGTAGGTCTTTCACTGCTATAGTTGATGCATTCAATAATTCTACGATGTTGGAAGTCAATACAAAGTATTTTTTGTCCGACAATGAGTCGTGTCCATTTCTCGTGAGCCGATGATGGACAAGTAAGCTCAAATTTTCTGAATTGAATTTGTTATTCCAAGATTTCTTTTAGGGTCTTTGAATGTACATCCATTGGAATCGATTTTTGTTATCTTAAAGTTGGTATACTCTCTATTTTCTTCCCATTGTCCATTGTGGCATACCACAACCGAGATTTTCACCATGCAACTGTGGAATGAAATGAAAAATTGGCTAAGTGAAACATATAAGAAACATAAATGAAACAGGTATGAAACAACAAAGAAACAACAAACATGTTTGAAACAACAAAAAACAAAAAAGAAACCAACGCAAAAATCAATCTAAAATGGGTATTTTTGTCAAAATCAGCGGAAAAATGGGTATTTTTGTCAAAAGTCAACGGAAATGGGTATTTTTGTCCAAAATCAAAAATGGACATTGTATTAAAATTACAAGGATTGAGATCGAAAATGGGGTATTTATGTCCTTTTCCCTTAAATAATCATGTGGATTCTTGTGGGTTGTGGTGGTGTAAGAATACGGTAAACAAACAGGCCCAAAGTTTCTATTTTTGCATTGTCCGGGAAAAAATAAGAATTTAATCAATTAATAAAAAAGAAAATTGGGCGCATTAGTTGGGCCTGCCGGCCCAAAAATACACTTTTCATTGTCAAATTCATTACTATCTTCGGCCTCCCGGGAAAATCAATTTAGGGCTTCAACTCTGATAAAGAAAGAAGAAAAATTACAATCTTTTTCTGTTCCCCTCAATTTGCTATTCGCAGCAGATTGCTTGTGTTTCCGTCCAAAGATTGAAGCTTGATGGATATGAAGCGAGTCAAAATTGATTCCGAGTTTCAACCGAAGAAGGTGAGCTCTAGACAAAGCTGTTGCTTTTTTTTTTTTTCTTCTTCGTAAAACACAAAGAGATAACAATTTTTGTCATGTTTAGAATCATGCTATAAGTTGTATGTTTCCATCATAAAATCCCTATTTTGGTTGTTAAATTATAGTTCTTTTTTTATGGCTAATGTGATTGTTCAAGCCCTGATTATAGTTCTTTTTTTCAATTCAAAATAAATATTAGGTTTTGTGTGCAAACTCTCCAAAAAAACAAAAAAAGGTGATACTTCACTTAGAAGCTGAGAATCACTTTTTTTTTAAAAAAAAAAAGTTTACAAAAACTAGCTGAGCAAGTCAATGGAAAGGATTGTTGGTGGCGCGTTTATGTGTTTTCTATCTTAAGAAAATAATAATAATAATAATAATAATAATAATAATAATAATAATAATAATAATAATAATAATAATAATAATAATAATAATAATAATAACAACAATAACAACAACAACATGGGTTCTTAGGGTTTATATCAGAAGAACTGTACAAAAGCAGACGGCAAAAAGACGACGGAAAGAGACTCAATGGACAGGATTTCTGAATTGCCGCAACCCATATTACACCACATACTCTCTTTTCTGTCTCAAAAAGAAGCCATCCAGACTTGTGTATTATCCAATTCATGGCGTTACGTTTGGTGTACTCGCCCCCAAATTGAATTTCGTGACGACCCCTTCAAAGACAATAATGAAAAATTCATGTCTTTTCTGGACAAGACTTTACAAAGGTACCATGATCAGAAGCTTCGTATACAAAAGTTTCTTGTATTATGGACGTGGAAGGTTGATTCTAAATTCGTTTCGCTTCTTGAGAAATGGATCCCAAGAGTCGTAATTGACATGGGTGTAAAAACGTTTAATATTTCTATTCCTTTGTATAGTTCGTTTAAATCGACACGTGTTGATCTGCCCTCTGTAGTCTTTCATGCTAAATACCTCGAACATTTATATTTGTCGGGATACAAGTTGAATTTTATTGACAATGTACATTTCGAGCGTCTACAAAGGCTTTCCCTAACCCGAGTCTACATTGCTGAAGAGACTTTCGAGAAGATAATGTCAAGCTGTCCTTTGATTGATTTTTTGCTCCTCCATAAATGTGAGGGCTTGAAAACCATTAAGGTTAATAAGCATCGTAACCTCAAGGAATTTTCTTATAGTCATTATATGTATGGTGATAGCATTGAAATTGACTTCTCAACTTCTGTTGAAACCATCAAAATTGTAGGCCATGCGAAATGGTATCACCAACGTAAGTACTTCCCTCATCTCAAGTCTTTATGTCTGGAGTTCGTACAATGTTCTAGCTTGTCATTCGACTCGTGTAACTTCCCCAATCTCCGAGACTTGTCCATTGGACCTTGCTTTGGCTTGAAACAATTACAGCTGTCAAATCATTCCATTAAGCACTTGACGCTTAGCCATATATGTGACAAGTCTTTCAGAGCTGCTATTGATGCTCCAAACATAGTTAAGTTTGATTATCGCGGCGATTTTCCCGAATCCATCTCTTTTGCAGCAACGACTTCCAGTGATGGGTGGAAGTCAAATATATCTGTGGATCTCGGCGATAATGTTAATGCTTCGTCGTCATGGTTCCTTAATCTAAACAAACTGCTCAATGCAGTAAGTCAATCTGAAATTTCTCTGCATCTTTATCTTTATGACAGGACAAAAAATCAGCAAATCGAAGACGACCCTCCTCCAGCTGAAGACACTATTATTTATGTTGGTGGTTTATACGAATCTACAATAGTAGTGGAGAGTTTGAACCTGAGATTACAGAGGCATTTGTTTTCTTCCTTATCAGCGGTTATAAATGGTTTGTTTCATATTTGTCGTCCAAGAAAAATCATAGGCCTCAACTGGTTCGCCAATGCACAGAAAAAGTGGAACAGGGAATGCAACCAAGTTATTGAGTTTCTAATCGAGATCCTCCGAAAATATGTGGAGGAACTATGCTTGGAAGTGTTTGATGAGAAAGAAAAAGAATGGCATTATGTGCAGGGTACAAATTTGTTAGATCAATCTGCTGCTGCATTGGGTAACAATATTCAAGACAGACCGCAAAATCTTCGCGTCCGATTGAAATGGAGATCAGATACTATAATAAACTGAGTCTCATGAGTCTTTATTATATTTTAGCTCCCCTGCTACATGCTTAATTCATATATAGTTTAGTTACTTAGTTAGAATTATGTATATATGCCCAGACCATTTAATTCATTCAAGTCCTGTTCTCTATCTATTACCTGACAAGCTAGGATGAGAATTGAGTTTTGAATTAACATTGTTTTAGTTGTCTGCTCAGTCTTTAATAATTACTACTACTTTCTGATGCTTTGTTAGTTAGTTTGTTCACGATTCATTCTTTTACATATATCAAAATAGTTTTGAGTAACAATTGAAAATATGAGTACAGATCTTAAATGTTCTATAAATGTTGTTCTTGATTGAAGTGAATTTGGGGGACTCTTGCCAATTTATACAGACTTCTTCCCTTAAACAAAAAACAATGTATGCTCTCAAAGTACTGTTATTGCAAAATGTTTGCCTGACATTGTTAGGAAGATTAACGGCAAGTTGCCGTCAAATGTGGATGAACTGAATAAGTTGCCTCGACATATGAGCTCGATTGCTGAGGCTATGACAGCATTTATGCATATTCTCGGTTCAGCTAAAGAGTCTTTAAGGAAAATTTTATTGAGAGGGGAATTTGATGAGTATCCCGATGAAAAAGAGATGCATTGTACTGCTAAATTGGCGGAGATGCTGAATCGATATTCGGAAGAAATGCAGTCTAAATGTTCTGAAAATGATACCAAAGCTACATTCTTGCTTGATGAGATAAGTGTTTTGGGGATTTAAGATAAGTTTGTTTGCTTTTGTTTTGAGTAGTTGTGGTTTTGCATCTGATGAATATCATGTTGCATAAGTTGTTTTTGTCTTTACTAAACAAGAAATTTGCCTTTTGTTATAGCAGTTTGTCTTCAAGTTTTATGAGTAAATTATTTGTTGTTGGCGATGTTCTGATTATATGCCAATGTTCAAACATGTGAAGATAGTGATGTGCTGCAGAAAGAAAATTAAGACATAATCTGAGGTTTATGCAGAGGAGAATCGAGATTATAATTATACATTCTTGATTATTGAAGTTGGTTGTGACTGATTCTGGAAAACTAACAAGTACCCATTTTGCAGAATTGTTTGACAAAATGTCTAGAAATATTGGTTGTGGTTTATAAACCTCTGCATCTTTTTGTTAGGGATCATTACAAAAACACCCCGATTTACACCTCTAACATCTTTATGTACATCTGTCATTGTCAAGTGTGGCATTGTATTTGACATCACTCGTAATATTGTATGGACCATAACGCGTTAAGTTTTTGGGCAGGAGACCACGGAGCAACAGGCATTTCGCATTAATGGTCTGAAAAACTATGAACTTTTGGAGACACTTTTTGTATCGCATTCATTTGGAAATGTTGCGGCTGTGGAGGACGACGGCAATGGAACTGCTGGAGTTGCAGTTGAAGTTATCGAAGACAAAGAGATTGACAGGATCAGTTCAACCTGAATTACCCACCGGGTGGATGGTACTAATTGTTGTACATGTACTATGTACAAGGAAATCATTTGTGGTTACGCAAGGTTTCGTTTATGTTTTTATTTTCTCTTCACAGCCGTATTTTTGTACTGCACGCAAGTACGGAACTATCCCGAGGTTGCATTTAATGGTTGGTTACAATATTTGAACAGTGATGTGTAATTACATGTGTTTGTGTTATTCCATATTACTATCCGTGCTACTATTCATTTGCCTATAGTAGTCCAAAATTTAATGGTCAATCACGAACTTGTAATGTTCAACAGAGGTCAATTAAATGATTAGATTCAACATTGTAATCATAAATCAAATGTCATGTTCTTGAAAAAAATAATGCGCATCAGAGACGAGAAATTGTAGTACACATTCAACAGGACTGTCTATTGGTGACATGAAAATAATTGCCCAACAGTCTAATTTATGTCTACTTCACATTTCCTTAAAATATTGGATTCATATATGTTAATAATGTGTGGGATGTAACAATAATTTATAAAATATGTCCAATTGTGACGTGTACCAACACACATCACAATTCCACCATTTCACAAAAAATTAATTTAACAATAATTACACAAATATGTATATATATGTACTGGTAAAAAAAGAAACGTATATAACTTGGTTTTATGGGAGAAATTGATAAATGAAGTGGAACACACCATTATGTCATAATCCACATGGGAATCAGCAATACACATTTTCCAATTACTAGTAATAACGCACGTGATTCATATAACTTTACAAAAATTGTTTACTAATTTTATTGAAAGATTAATGTAAATTTAAGGTGTATTATAAATAAATAATAAAGTTCAAACAAATAACTAATTAAAACAAAAATTTTGGGTTATATTAAAATATTTTATTGTACAGATAATTTTGAATGATTAAATTCCTTTTAGAAGAACTACCTGCTAGATATTTAAAAAACTTGAATAGTAATATAACTAATTAATTTTATAGTTATGATTGCATTAATCATTCTCTTGTTTAATTTTGATGGTTGGAGAAGTTTTTTCGTATTTGATTTTGTGAGTTTTCTTTATGTTGGACTTATAGATGGTCAAATCAACTAATCTTATTTTCTGAAAATTGATAAAAATGTTACATTAATCAAACACATAAAATAAACTTAATTGTTTTTTTCTTTTTACCAAAATTAAGCACAATATTGTGATACTTTTAATGTATGTTTGGTAGTTTTAGAAAAGTACTAAATTAGGGCTTTTGAATTTCATTTATCGCACTACATTGGATAGACGATAAAAATGCATTTCCACCATTCACGTAACAAAAATCAAGCACACTTTTTTTAAAAATTACATGACCTTCATTTCATAGATGGACTTCTATTCCAAAAGTACTGCCAAACTTGCACTTAGTAACTATCGCTTAAATTCAAAGAACATTTAAAAATTAATCTTACACATTTACTTGCTTCCCTTGCTCAAGGTTTCCCCTGTTTCTCTTTCACATTTCCCAATAAAGAAATATAATTGCAAATAGAAGTTGAAATATATAGTGTATATGTGGGAGCACTTTTGTAATGAAAGTGCATTTATGAAATTAACTTTTTCATATGGATTTTTTCAAAAAGTGCTTATCTATCGTAATGTAAAGTGTTTGGTAAAAGTACATTTTAAAACCAATTTTGTAAAAGTGGTAGAAAATAAATCTTAAAGCTACAGATTTGCACTTCTACAAAATAGACTTCTAGACCAAGTCAATTTTCTGAAAGTCCATTTTAAAATAATTACCAAATCTACAGTTTTCTTTATATCTCATCTAATCAAAAAGAGGCAAAAGTTTTATCGTAACGCATGAACTTGAGGTTGTCCGAGTTCATTTCTTTTGAGTTATCCCCCCAAAAAAATTAATATGTCAAAATAAAATACTCTAACCAAATATATGAAAATAATCTGAAATTTCATTCAAGAGTCATGTTTTAAAAGAAGAATATCAAAAAATGACTAAAGTTTTAGTATTGAAAAAGATGTAAAAGTTTTATCATAACACACGAACTTGAGGTTAACCAAGTTCATCTCTTTTGAGTTATTCCCCCCCAAAAAAATGTACGTCAAAATAAAAGACTCTAATCTAATATATGAAAATAATCTAAAATTTTATTCAAGAGTCATGTTAAAAAGTAAGAATATCAAAGAATGATTAAAGTTTTAGTATTGAAATCACATCAATTGAAAATATTATTTTTTGGTGCCTGAATTTGTAAAGCTGTAGTTTAAAGTGAACCCAATTAGTGTTGTTGTAACAATGCATATTAAATAGCAATTATTATATTTTATTTTTAAATTCCTTACAAATATAACAACATATATACCTTTCTAAAATCTAATTTCTTTTAAATTTCTTTATGTATTGTATTATTTTTCATTTTGCTTAAATGAATTCTGCTATTGTTAACTTATTTTTAAAATACTTCAACAATATGCCCCTATATAACTATATAATTAATAATAGAGAAAACTGACATTACAATATACACTAAAAAAGGATATTGAAGTTAACACTTAAGAGGTAAAAATGATTTTAACACATTCTTTTAGATTTCAAAATATTTTTCTAGACTTGCATTGTCGTTCTTCTTAATAAAGAATATAACTTTCCACCTATAGATGAGACTTAATAAAAAAAAATCAAGAAATACATTGAAAATAAATAAAAATATTCTCGTATTTTCCTTACTTACATTCTTAAAACTCCAAACTTAAAATTAGTTTTAAAGCCTTATTTTATTAATTTCAAGTATATGTATACATGTTTATATATATATTGTTGTTAAATCTTAAGTTCATATTATCATAATTATAAAAATTATTTAATCAAAGGAATACATCATGAGAAAATAAGTAAATTTATTCTAAAGTGAAATGTGAAAGGTAAATGGTATAGCCATCATTGTAAAATAAATTATATAAAACTAATGGAATAACTTTTGATACCATTTTTTTACGTACTCAAGTGTTTAATAGTATCTTATATTTTATATAAACTCATAATTAATAAAAATATATATATTTTTTTGGTTTCTACTTATCAGAAAATTAGAGACCATAATCCAAGTATGAATTTTTATTAAAAATTACACTTGCATTTATACTTGACAATACATTTTATTATAAAAATATGAAAATTGTGTATTTATCCATGATGTATAACTATAAAGTTCAATTTATAGATTTTTTTTTCAAATATAAACCAATAAGGTATCTTGATTATTAATAAAAATCATAGATTTTTTTTAGTAAAGGAATATGATTGCAAAATTCAAAACCTAATGGCAAATAACCTCTTAAATTACTATAATGAACATAGTAATGAGTGGGTAAACTTTAAAAGTAAATTTTGTGCATTGGTCTTATCATGAATATTCGATCAGTATTTAAATTATCAAATAGTTTAAGATATACCCAATGTTCATAAAAATACTGAAATAACACATCACTTGAAGTTTTTTTAATTTTCTTCTTACCATATATATACACACTTTTAGACTCAATCAAATCATATATTTTGTTCAAAAAATTCACAATATATATTTTTTTGTTAATTTAAATTATTTGGTACTTAGATTTATCATAAATAATGATATTGAAAATTTAATAGTATTTTAAGAATGTAATTTTGACATCCGAGGTTAGCATAAATTTGAAATTATTATTCTAGTGTTTCTTCTGAGTTTTACACACATATAATCTTTCTTACTTTATATACATTTGGTTTGTCTTCGTATTTCTTATTATTGGTGATATTGATTTCATATAAGATATTTAACAATAGACCTTATAATATATAAAAAATTCAATGATGAGAGACAAGAATTTCATTATTTTTTAGATAATCATATAAAACTGCTGCTTATGATGTGAGTGTAAGTCCAAGCGGCTACGATAATCTAGAGGGGGAGTGGATAGATTATCTCCATCTTTTCGATTACGCCCCCTTTTTCGAACCGAATGCTCAAAGATAATAACAAAGGTGCGGAATGTAAACAACACACGTCGATTTATAGAGGTTCAACCCACCTAGGGCCTAATCCTCTACCACCCCAGTATATCCGGGATGGATTTCAAAAAGAAAAAAAGATTTTATTAATTTACCAAAAATTAATACAACACCAACTTACAACAACACCTTGAAGAGCACCACACTCTTCTTCAACACCACCTTTGGAGATTACCACAATCTTCCTTCAACGGCACCTTTGAAGATCACCACAATCTTCAATCTTGAAGAATACCAAATTCTTCAACTCCTCAAGAGCACCACACTCTTGACACACCTATCACCTAGATCACCCAAATGTATTCTTACCACAAGAATACTCATAAGGATGTCTTGTGTTGAATGATGACCAAAAATCAAGATTACAACTCAATAAAGAATATTACAATATGAGTGCAAAGTGTAATCAAGAATAGCCTAGACCTCAAGGATGTGAAAGTGATAAGCTAGGCAAAATTACAACAAGAATAATAACAATGAAGAACAAGTGTTTGCTTGAAGTGTATCTTGTTGTATTGTATCTCAATAGTTATGTTGGTTGCTCCAAAACTTCCTCTATTTATAGAAGATGATTGATCAAGCATAGGCTCCTCTTGGGGATTGAATATCTACAGAAAAATACAATTAAAATCAAGAATATAGCTGTTAGAAATCAATCCCACATTTTAAGGAAAAGATGTCTGCTGTCAAACGGTCAGATTTTTGCTGTCAAAAGATAGGGCGACCGGTTGCACAGAAATAAAAGTTCAAAAAATGACACAGCATTTTTACATAGGGCGACCGGTCGTCGTAGGGTTCGACCGGTCTCCCCTATGTTCAACCGGTCCACGCCTTGAGAAATGAAGATCAAAGTTTCTGGTTCAGTAAACACTTGCAAGTACCGGTCGTACCTAGGGCGACTGGTCGACGCCCGGGGCGACCGGTCGACCTGCTGTTTTTCACTCCATGCTCGAATTCTATTTCAATGTACTCTTCAGGTATGGGTTGCCCTATAGGGCGACCGGTTGACCTCGAGACAAAAATGTTGTCCGATTATTGTCGAAAATAAAACTCAAGAAATACTCCGAAAATTTAGTAAAAACATTTTAAACCAATCGGGAGTATTTAGACAACATTTAGGAACCTTGTTTTGAAGTAAAAATTTATAAACATAAAATCGTTTAAAAGTGTTGTCCAATTTTATCTGAAATAAAACTTGAAGAAATACTCCGGAAAATATTGAAATCATTTGGGAGTATTTGGACAACAATTAAAAACATTGTTTTGGTAAAAATAAAATCATCAAAATTAAGATAAAAACATGTATCAAACAATCTCCCCCTTTTTGATGATTACAAACCAAAACAATTTTTTTGAAATATTAGAGGGACAAGTTTAAAAACAATTTTCCGGTAAAAATATCTAACCGTTTGGAAGCAACCAAAATTTCCAAAATACATAAGCAACCAAGTAAGGAAGGGAATAATAAGCATAAGCTCCCCCTATCAACAAGCACATCAGGAATTATGAGAAATCAATTATCCATAAGCTAAAGGCTTAGCTTTTACAGATTGTTCAAGAGCTTATAAGCTCCCCCTGTCAACAAAACATCATTAGACAAGTATATAAGTCCATCAAGCAACAATAGGACTAGAAATAATTCACAACTTATGGCTTTTAAGAGCCATAGCTTATAGATTTTTTATAACGAGCTTTTATTAGCTTCTTTGAGCTAATGAGCCAATTTCCTGTTTCTCCCCCTTTGGAATCATCAAAAAGAATGTTAGGATGATAAAAACATCATACAAATACTTCAAAGTGCGCTAAAGAGACGGTTTATCAACCATTGAGCAATTTAAGCTTAAAAACCAAAGAGGAAAGGGAAAAATGTATCATGAAGAGTTCATACGCTCGGTTTATTAGCCAAAACATGATCTCAATAAGTATTGAAGACTTTTGGAAGCAAGAGACTAATGTAGAAGTTGAAAATTTCATTGTGACATTTCATCGAACACTTTGTGGGCGTGAAAATCAAAAGAAGTTGTATATAGCCCTTGTAAATGATTCAAGCCAAAAATTTACCAAAACAATACAATCATACAATACAACAATATATCTACGCCCATCAAGATCATATGCAAAATATAGCAAGAGATATACAAGAAAGTCATAAACTCAAGGGTTCAACCCAATTGAGATAATATTGGCCAAAAAGATCAAGGCATTACGAATGCCATCAAGCAAAAATTAAAGAGCCATCAAGTAATACATGTCAAGCATCAAACAAGCATATTAGACATTACAAATGTCCCAAATAATCCATCTAGACAAAATGATCAAGACATGTCAAATGCATTTAAGCAAAAATTAAAAGAAGCACTTTTACCATCAAGTACTTCATACCAACAACAAACTATGCCAAACTAGAGTATTTTTACCATCAAATACTCCATCAAAATCATGATCATCCACAAGTCATTATCAACTTGCTATTTTAACCCTTTCAAGTACTTCATACCAACAACAAACTATGCCAAACTAGAGTATTTTTACCATCAAATACTCCATCAAAATCATGATCATCCACAAGTCATTATCAACTTGCTATTTTAACCATTTCAAGAAAACAAGCAAATCTCATTAGTACGAAATAGTTTTACAAGAAAGTCAAAAGAAATACAAGATGTGAAGCCCCGATTTTTATTCGATCATGTACTTATTTCGTATCGTCTTTGTATTATTTTGACTATTTTACCGCGGCGCTTTGACGGGTAGATATTAATGATAAATATATTTTGCATTTAATTCTTTTATTTTCTATTTGTGATCATATTCATTTATTAATTTTAATTCACATTTATGATCACTTGGTTGATCGTCATTATTATTATTGGTGTATTTATTAGTCACCTTAGAATTTTAAGAGACTATTTATTTTAGGGATTTATAATTTACAGAATTAAGAATTCGATTTAGATTAAGTGATCATGAGACTTATAAGTGATCAAGGAAATCACTAATTATTTTGGAGATTGATATTTATTCATCTATTATCATCAATTTTGGGACAAAAAAAATGTGGAATTACCAAAACACCCTTAGGGGGACGACATTGGTGTATTTTTTGGTGTAGAAATATTTTCCAACTCTTGTACATGTACACCTTGTGTATTCATCTTGTGTATTTTTACACCATTAATTCAAACCTACATCTTAAATTAATCCCACCATTTCAATCATCCAATTGGTAAAACAAGACCAATTTAAAAATTCCCCCCTAAGATTAGCATTTTGGCTAATTGTCCCTAATAAAGTTGCCTAAATATTACTTTCTTCCCTAATTCCCTCAATTATTACTCTAACTTATCATTTAATCAAAACAAAACAAAATTTTTATTCTTCCCATTTCATTCACCAACACCAAATTTCTTCTAAGTCTTGTAATTCCTCTTACCTCTCTCTAAAAATCCTCCTACATCTCTCTACCTATTCTTCACCTTCTTCACTATCACTTAACCAAAACTTCAAGAATTCATCTCCCATTTTCTTCAAAAATTCGAACCATATACACTACACAAGGTAAGAAATTTTCTTCTTCAATCTATTCTTATACCTTCTAACTCATCTCTTTCACCTCCTAATTAAGTTTGATTTTTGATTTTGAGGTTTACTTAGAAGACCATTGAAGAAGTTAAGAGACTATTCATCTTGAAGAAAAATTGTGAAGAAGTTGACTATAAGGTAAGAAATGGAATTTTTAGTACACTTTCTTCTTTTCTTCTATTTTCCAAATTTTGACACTCCATTTTCATTTTTGGAGTTTTAGGGGCTGACCTTGGAGGTTGACATTAAGGGTGACCAAAACTTTATACTTGGAAGCCATTACTAGTCACATTTTACTCACTACACAAGGTAAGTGTAGTATTTCCAATTTTCTCACCATCTTCTTCTTTTTCCTAAATTTTTAACCACATTCTTATAACTCCTATATTTTTTGATATTCCTTGACTTAGGGGCTGACCTAAGTCACTCCTTCATCGAGAGAAATTTATCCCATTTTTACCAACAAACCGATCTTTAAGGTGGGTGGAAAAATCCTTTCAACTCCTAGGTGTTTTAATTCATAAAAATGCATGTAGTATTTTGTTATTGAGCATTTGAGATATATATTATGTATTGCATGCTATTTTATTGTAGCAAGTTGGAAAATTTCTCAAGTGTTGCTCAAAATGCGATTTATCGAAAATTAGGACATACATGTACACTTTATTGTCATATTTGATAAATTCTTGTATGAGATGGTTATGTATGTGTATGACTCTTGAAATATATGTTTTGTATGACATATAACCTGGAAAAGTCGAGCATAATTGATTAAAATTCGATTTTGGACTTAAAATGCAAAAATGGAAAGTTAGTGGACTTAATTGCAAGAAAATAAAACTTAAGGGACCCCTCTGTAATTTTTGATTTTTGGGACTGAACTCAGGTTCAAAAATTATGCTTTTACATTTTAATAAAGTTTTAAGAGTTTTTAGATAAATAAAATCAACCCTTAAAAGCCCAAGGACTAGATTGTAAAATTTGAGAAGTTTAAGGGCTATTTTGAAAATTTCGAAACTGTACCAGACCCTAATTTTAAAATTTGAAATTTTAACTCTTAAGGGACTGGAAACAACATATTTTAACTGTATTCCAAAAATCCAAGTGTTTAGAGCTTGGAAAGTAATTTTATAAAATTTGAGGGACCAAATTGTAAAATATTAAAATAGAGGACCCAAATGAAATTTCCAGGACTTATGCAGTCCATGAACCTGGAAATGCTAATTTAACTATAACATAATGATATATTGGACCCAAGGTTCAAGTTTCATAACAATCGGACCCTTAAAAGCCTTAAAGGCAATTATTTCAAAATGGGACAAAAATGAAAATTTCAAAAGTTAAGCGACCTATACTTATTTTCTTTTAAAACTGCTTTTGTCATAATATCCCACTGATATTAGTGACATTTTTCAACTGGAATCACATTAAAATCCCTTCCGGTTTGTGAGTTCCAATTATTTTAAACTTAGGGCCCGAAATGATAATTTTAACAAATTTGGGGCCAATGTGAGAATTTTATAAAGACTCGACCTATAAACTTTAGAAACCTGAATCTCTGAACAATTTGGAGAATTTAGGAACTGACCTCATAATTTTTCAAGGTCGGGACATTTATTTATTCAATTTTTAACCCCAAAAGAATTGGTTTTTACAAAACGGGGCTAATTGTAAATTTTCTTTTTTATCAAGGACCTAACTCAAATTATTTTCCTTTACTAAAACAGCCCTGGACCCTCTGACTTCAATTCTTAATTAAAATATTTTATTTTCTCAAAATCCCTTGATTTATCGGATCGTCTTGACCGATTAAAATATGCGATTGTGGGGCGACTTTCTCGTCTTGCGATTTCGAATCTATAACGGACTTATGTTCCACCTAATCTTTCAAGATATCGAAGATTGCTTATCCTCCCGATAATCATCTTCATCCAAATAACTCCACCAACGCTATAATTGCTACTCGCAAATTTTCAAAATTTTCCTCAACTGCTTCCCTGAATCAATAATACTCGACTGCCTGATTGACTACCTGAACGTGTATTTACTTTCCTGTCTGAGTCAACTTGGTGTGTCGAGCTCACAGTCGGAATGGATACGTCGGGGATGGAACCGGACAGCTCGGCTGCTATTCCACTCTCTGGCCCCATCGTCCTAATCCCGCAACTGAGGGACGGAGTTTGTCCAAGGGAAGCGGGTCGTAGTACTTGAGGTATAATCATGATTATGACAGATCCGAGCCTTGCTAGCTCCACTGTGGATTTTGTCTTTGCCTACGGAGCGATAAGGTGACAGTCTTGGACCATCTTACTCGGGAGTTACAAGGAAGAACGAAGGAATCATTTGCCCGATCCACACGATTCCGGAGTTAATCGGACCCGTTTGGTTGGTGCTACAAACCGTGACGCAACCGCTACTTATATTGCATAGGTTGGCGCTATAATCCGTGACGCAATCGCTACTTGCCTTGCATAGGATTGGCGTTACAAATCCGTGACGCAATCCTCCCCGATCGCTTTTGCTTGAACCATAGTGCTGCGTGACCATGAACTGCTTTTCTTAAATCAGTATAAGTATATTACATAAATATATTTTTCATGACGCTTGTGGGATCGTGTGATTCATACAACTAAATTTCTCGCATTAACTATAAATATCGCCACACTTGCACACGATCACCCCATCCACTGAGATTTATGTCTCACCCCTTCCTGTTTTCTAACCTTAGAAGATGACTTTGTCGAAGAAGCTGAACTTGCCTTGGATTGAACTCTCGAGCTCCGTCCATTGAACTCATTTCCTATCGTTATCTATGTTGCTGGACTATTTTCTTTTATTTTTCTGATGTTGGACTCTTTTATTTCCTTTGAAATTTTGGACTGTAATTGAAGGGCGTAGGACCCATTTGACACTTAAGCCGTGATATGATGTGTACTTTATTCCTAGTTCGACTCGTAAGCTATTAAGTTGTTCGGATGTAATTGTAATCTTGTTGTGTACTTGTAGTTTTCCTTGCTTTTTAGACCTTGTTTCACTTGGGATTGTTGCATCGTTTTCTAGAATGTTGGGTTTATTTCTTTTTATGTGATTGATCTCCCGTCGCGTCACGTTTGGGCGTGACATAAGACAACATGGATAATAAAGAAAATGCTAGAATAGTAAAGGGGTGGGGACATCAATCCTCGTTCGAGAGAAGCAAGTTCCGAATAAAATCTTTGATGAATTTCTTCAACTTGCCGATTGATTTTTGCATTTTCGAGGTATTTTGCTCCAAAGCCTCATACCTAGCTTCATGAAAAGATCTTAAATCATCAAATTCGGCTTGGTGTACCTCTAGAAGGTTGAGCACCGGTATTACCCTCCGGATTGCTCTGTCGCCTTCCTCCGCCAATCTCGCGGCCTCGGCATCATCAAAGAAGTCATTTGGATATGGGGAATCTTGGCCTCTTCCTCTAGCCATCTTAGTTGGTCGAATATCCATATTTTTGCGCATAGTGACCATTTGGGAGATATTATCAATGTCAAAGTCATTTTGAAATACCTCCGAATTACATTCCAACGAAGGTAGTCCCAATTGTATAAGAAGTTTACAAATCCAATTGCCCATAACAAACTTCTTATTTCCTTGAGTGATAGACTCAATTAGACATTGAATAAGAATGGCGCCAAAGTTAAGCGGTTCCCTTCTATCAATCTTATAAGTCAAAAATAGTCCATGTTGCTAGGCATTTTACCCGCTTTTCCACAAATACGAGAGCGACAATAACGAGATAAAATTCGGTGCTCAAGTGTCATCGCCAACAATGAATACTTTGGCCATATGCCCAAATAGGTTTTAACTTCTCTCATAGACACCCCCAACATATCATCATTCCAAATAGCACAAGAGAAAAAATCCCAACCACCTTCTCTAACATGTAGAAGCGACAAATTTCATTAGGTGTCCACCTAAAGTGACGACCTTTTACAAACGAATTTACCGCAATAGGCTTTCTATCATCAACATCATATTGCACCCACATATTTGCATAAAAATGTTGGATAATATCATCATCATACAAAACATATGCATGCTCCCATAAAAACATCCAACCTTGCTCCTCAAAGAATCCTCTAATAGTAGGATATTCATTAGCAAATGAATTAAAACGACAAATTTTAGTCCGAGCAATCGACTTTCCACCCATTCCCGAATCTTCATAGTACCACTCCGCATATTTATTGATTAAATTAAGAACATTATTAGAATGGGGAGTTTGAGTAATAAAAGATTTCTTACTTTTTGTCCAACGATAATTTTTGAGCGAAATTGTTCGCGAGCTCGGCAATTTGGGCCCGAGAGAGTATGAGATTTTGAATGTCATCACGTTCTTAAGCCACGTTCCTTTGTGCAGCTCGAATATCCCTTTGTTCGGCTTTTCTCTCGATTTCTCGAAGAACCCTCTCCGCCCTTTCTTCTTTTGGAAGTGGGATTTTGATCGGTGGAATTTCTTGGAGGAGCCATATATGAAAGATTCTAGCAAAAATAGGTGGATTAGCACCAAGAATTACAAGAATTGATGAAGAATTGAAGATTTTAAGAAAAAGGGTTGATTATCGCTGCTGTTTGAGAGAATGAGGGTTTCTTTGTTCTGTTTTAAAAACAAAGGCAGTCGAGATATAACCCAAAAATTAAGCACGGGCGACCGGTCGAGGTTGGGTGCGACCGGTCGACATTCAGGGCGAACGGTCGCCCCTGCTTTGACCGTCCCAATGCAATTTCATTCTCCAGGTTTTTTCAAAAATTTGATTTTTCACCCCAAAAGTTTTAAAACTTTGGAAAAAGATAATTTTGGACCAAGTCCAACAAATACGGGTTTCGGAAAAACATATATTCGAGAAAATCGAGACTTAATGAGTAGTGCCCTTTTAAGAAAAATTTGCAAAATCATTTAGGGGCAATTAAGGGGTTGAAATGAAATATCTTGAAAGATATGTGTATAAGCATAATAAGAGAAATACGAGTGAACATACCTCGATAGTTTAAGAAACTTGATGACGAAATAGCCAATGAATATGAGATATATATCCTACACAATTCTTAAACAAAATTTGCACAAAAGCACAAGTGTAGGCAAGTAATAAGAGATATTAAGAAAAATGCTTATGATATAAAAATACATAAGAGATAATAAACCACATAAGTCTAATTAAATGCACAAGAGTTTTAGAAATATCATGCAAGGTCTTCTTTAAAAAATTTTGAAACAAATATATTGAAGACATAAATTTTAAAAAATAAATATTTCAAAACTCGTTTTGCAATTAAGACACAAATAAAAGCATGCATAATAACAAAATAAAATGCATATTTAACTAGGGAGATACGGTTTACCAATTACGCCGTTTCCATGGGTTGTGTCTTTCCCATTGTTGATGATATCTTCCCTTTGAGAAGTCACTTTGTTGATGATGGCTTCTTTGATTACTCCATTTCCAAGGTTTGCTACCTTCCCATTGTTGATAGTCTCTTCTTCTTTGAAAATCATCTTGTTGATGATGTCTTTGCCATTTCAAAGGATTGTGTTCTTCCCATTTATGATTATATCCTCTTCTTGGAAATTGGCTTTGTTGAAAATGTTTTCTCCTTTGATCAAATGAGTTGGTCATTTGATGTCTTTTCGGCGGTATGAATTTTCTCCGATTATTATTTCGCCGGGTACCTAATAAAACATTATTTTGTGGTACCCTTAAGTGCTTGGGTCCTTTAGGATTAGCTTTGAGACTTTTAGGTCTCCAACAATAATTAGAGCTATTTCTAGCCTGACAAGTATTTACCGTATGACCTTTTTTACCGCAATAAAAGCAAGTAATAATTCTAGGAGCATAATATCCAACATGCTTAGAGACTTGATTCTTTTTCATATGATTGACAACATTAAACTTATGATCAAGTTCTAATTTCGAATTATCACAACAATCAACAATTTCATCAGTACTCAAGTTGAATTTAGATAAATCCTTTTTCATGCAATTAATATCCTCAACAAGAGTACTATTTTGTTTTTCAAGGTTTCTAACCTTGTCAAGTGTGGTGGTGTGAGCACATGATAGTGATTCATAGGAAGTAAATAAATTATCCTTTTCATTTTTCAAAACATTGAATTCCTTTTTCAAGTTTTTGTATTTAACAAGTAAGTCTTGGAATTCATTTTGAAGATCATTAAAATCATTTTGCAAATCACTATAATCATTCTGAATAACAATATCATAAGAAGTAGAGGGTTTAAGACATACCTCATTTTCTTCTTCGATGCCCATAAGGCATTGTTCGACTACTTCATAGTTGGAAGTTGCAAAAGGTTTGTTCCTTAGATTTAAACTTGTATCCCTTTGAGAAGTAGATGCTTTTGAGTGACTCATTTCATTTGCAAATACTCCATAGATGGATTCTAATTTTTGCCATACTTCATGTGCCGATCGAATTCCTACGATATGTTCATATTCCAAATTAGTAAATGAACAATACAAAATATTGAGAGCTTTACCGTTTAAGCGAGATGATTTTCTTCTCTTCACCATTGAGCTCTTTGAAGCCTTTGGAGGTGTGTGGTGTGTCTTTCATTGGAATGGATTCTCCATTTATGACGATGTTCCAAATATCGAACCCACAACCTTGTAAATAACATTCCATTCTTTCTTTCCAAAATATATAATTTTTGGAATCAAATAAAAAGGTGGCTTGGTGGTGGAGGTGCCGGATAGATGAGCTTCGTTCATAGCCGACGATCGTTTCTCTTCACTCACGATGTGAAATGAGTTTGCCAAAGAGTTTGGCTTTGATACCACTTGTAAGTCCAAGCGGCTATGATAATCTAGAGGGGGTGAATAGATTATCTCCATCTTTTCGACACGCCCCCTTTTTCGAACCGAATGTTCAAAGATAATAATAAATGTGCGGAATGTAAACAACACACGTCGATTTATAGAGGTTCAACCCACCTAGGGCCTAATCCTCTACCACCCCAGTATATCCGGGATGGATTTCAAAAAGAAAAAGGATTTTATTAATTTACCAAAAATTAATACAACACCAACTTACAACAACACCTTGAAGAGCACCACACTCTTCTTCAACACCATCTTTGGAGATTACCACAATCTCCCTTTGAAGATTACCACAATCTTCCTTCAACGGCACCTTTGAAGATCACCACAATCTTCAATCTTGAAGAATACCAAATTCTTCAACTCCTCAAGAGCACCATACTCTTGACACACCTATCACCTAGATCACCCAAGTGTATTCTTACCACAAGAATACTCACAAGGATGTCTTGTGTTGAATGATGACCAAAAATCAAGATTACAACTCAATAAAGAATATTACAATATGAGTGCAAAGTGTAATTAAGAATAGCCTAGACCTCAAGGATGTGAAAGTGATAAGCTAGGCAAAATTACAACAAGAATAATAACAATGAAGAACAAGTGTTTGCTTGAAGTGTATCTTGTTGTATTGTATCTCAATAGTTATGTTGGTTGCTCCAAAACTTCCTCTATTTATAGGAGATGATTGATTAAGCATAGGCTCCTCTTGGGGATTGAATATCTACAGAAAAATACAATTAAAATCAAGAATATAGCTGTTAGAAATCAATCCCACATTTTAAGGAAAAGATGTCTGCTGTCAAACGGTCAGATTTTTGCTGTCAAAAGATAGGGCGACCGGTTGCACAGAAATAGAAGTTCAAAAAATGACACAGCATTTTTACATAGGGCGACCGATCGACGTAGGGTTCAACCGGTCACCCCTATGTTCAACCGGTCCACGCCTTGAGAAAATGAAGATCAAAGTTTACTCGTTCAAGAAACACTTTGCAGTGCACCGGCCGCGCACTAGGGCGACACGGTCGACCGACCGGCCGACGCCCGGGGCAATCGGTCGACCTGCTGTTTTTCACTCCAGGCTCGAATTCTGTTTCAATGTACTCATCAGGTACGGGTTGCCCTATAAGGCGACCGGTTGACCTCGAGACAGAAATGTTGTCCGATTATTGTCGAAAATAAAACTCAAGAAATACTCCGATTATTTAGTAAAAACATTTTAAACCAATCGGGAGTATTTAGACAATATTTAGGAACCTTGTTTTGAAGTAAAAACTTATAAACATAAAATCGTTTAAAAGTGTTCAATTTTATCTAAAATAAAACTTGAAGAAATACTTCGGAAAATATTGAAACCATTTGAAATCATTTGGGAGTATTTGGACAACAATTAAAACATTGTTTTGGTAAAAATAAAATCATCAAAATTAAGATAAAAACATGTATCAAAATGCTGAGATCTAAAATGAGTAATAATTGTTATTCGCAAGAACATTCTTTAATCTTTATTCATCATCTTTCTATATTCAACTTTCTTTCTTTTGCATTTTTAGCCTAATAAAACAAATAGTACAACGTATATAATAAGAATAAATATATCTCTTATGTCCTCCAAAGATTTTTATACTTCTATTTTAAAAATAATTTTTAAGATTCTTCTCATTAATTTTAAAAATAAAGCTTTGTTGAAGGTTTATTATAATTTTTAATTAATTTTTTATTCTTTTATTTGAGTATAAGTCCTTTTGTATTATTTCCAATATGTTGACTTTTTGTAATTCAAATTTAAGTTTATATTATCATATTGATTGAATAATTTCAACCAAACGAATATATAGTTAAAAGAACTAAATTATTAATAGAATCTAGATTTGATGTACAAACTTCAAGGCTAAATAAATTATTATAAAAAAAGTCAATAAAGCTTCATAATCCCAAAATATTTTTTATTATAATTTTAATAAAATTTATATTTTAATTTTAAAAATTATTTTTTGGTAAAAATATATAAATAGCCACTAAATTATATATCGGCACAAAAATCATAAGAACTAACAAATGTACTATATATACCCATTGAATAGAATCGTTTTAAAAGATTACCCCTTTATATAATGAGTTGTAAATATATATTTATATATATATAAATATATATATATATATATTTTCATATTGCACCATAAATTCAATATCATATATTTTAAATTGATAAAATTTCCAATTATATTAAATGTAGTTTAAGAAATTGAAATTTTGAAAAAGAATTTAATGCTGAGGCCAAAAATTACTGAATATTAAGAAATGTATTTTAATTATTTGAATATAAAACGTGTGAGATTGTTTAACCTAAATCAAATGAGTAAGTATATCTCCGTCATAATGTGTCCACACACACACACACATATATTGGTAATTTAAAAAAAAAAATCAGCAAGTCGAATTTTGTGGCAAAAAATGCATACATTATTATATTAAATTAACATACATACGCACATGGATATAATGTATCTTGATCTAATTCATGTTTATCAAAAGAGTTCAATTTATTTATATTAAATCAATTTCATAAATAGTAATTTTTGTATTCATTATAGTTATTTATTATTTTAGATTTTTTTGAAAATTTAGATTACTTAAGTTTTTAAATCTTTTTGATTTAAAAAATAAATTAAAATTGATTCTCAAGTACAAAAATATTAAAACTATACTAAACGAAGAAAAATAATTTCAATAAGAGTAAACTAAAATAACTATTATTACTTAGGAAGTAAATGAAGTATTTGTTATTCAAGGGTACTATATTTGTGACCAATTTAGATGAGTTAGGGAATAACTATTTTGTACAACTTTCTTTACATGTAGTATCAAAATCCTAGATCTTTTTTCTTTTCACTCAGCCTATAAACTCACAATTTATTCTTCTATTGAATTATGATATATATTTTAATAATTGAGAAAATAAAAAATTAATTATACATATACAATTTTACATATTACTAAACTTAAAATGGCTATCTTACAAAATTCTCAATATATGCTTATGATATATCATTAGAAAACTTTCAAAATCTAGTTTAATATGAATCTAATATTATTTTAAAATTCAAACTATTACAAAAATTATAATAGAAATAAAACACACTTTTAATTTAAAAACAATTGGAATACAAAAAGACTTTTATCTTGTAACTTAACAAATAAAAGATAAATTACAAAATTAAATTACTTGAATGACCTTATAATTATTTATGCTAGAAGGATAGTTTTGTCTTATCAAAAATTTCAAGAAACCTTTCAAGCCATTCACACTTTTTTAAATATATATATATAGATTAAATAATAACCATCACATCCTAGAAACCAAAATTTTTTATATCCATTCACATCTCTCCCTAGCAAAAAAACATCACATCAACTATCATTATTACATATCCATTCGCACTCTCAAAATTTCCAAAACTTTTTTCAGAATTTTTTTTCACTATTAGCTAGCGAAAAGAAAATTTTCAAAATGAAAGCATATCCAATCGCAACCTAGTAAGTTTCCCAGGTAAGAAAACTCCTCTGTTCTTCTGCAAAGCTTGGTATAAAGACTTTGATTATCCATCTCCACTATTACTCGTGTGAGACCCAATTCTTTAGCAAGGATAATGCCATCCCGGCAAGCTACGGCCTCCGCTACTTCAACATCGAGCACATGCGGTTGAAACCGATATGACGACTTAATAACCTGGCCCTGATCATCCCGAATTATCACACCAAAACCCGATCCCACATCCTCCATTATAGATGCATCCGTATTTATTTTGGCGAAACCGGGTTCCGTGGGTGACCGTTGTTCCTTAGCAGCACTTATCTGATCATGTTTCATCAGCTTCGTCACCTTTAAGTGCTCCTCCAGCCACTATAAACATGAGTTCGTTTCGGGCCCACCAAATGCTCCACAATAGCATAGCGAACGAGTTGTCACTATCCGAATAAGCCTCATTAAAGCAGTGTAAACCCCGAAATCCCAAACCTCCCTCCAATTTCGACCGCCCAATATGTTCCACGCACGCCAATGAATTTTGTTTTCTTCCCTTTTTTGTACCCACCAGAAATTACTTATAATCGAATTAATTTGATTACAGATATTAATCGGGAAGAGAAAACAACTCATTAGGTATGTTGGAATAGCTTGGGCGACCGATTGTATTAGAATCATCTTCCCCGCTGCCGAAAGAAATCTTCCCTTCCAATCTTTTAATTTTTTCCGAATTATGTCCACGACCAATGAGAAGATTTCCTTTTTTGATCTTCCGAGAACTGCTGGAATTCCCAAATACATAGCATGCTTGTCTACCAAATCTACCCCAAGCTCTCGGGCCAATGCGATTCTCCTATCGTGCTGAATTCCCTTGCTAAATGAAATCTCTGATTTCTCCAAACTAATTCTCTGTCCCGAGGCCTTTTCATACAATAAAATAATTTCCTTGGTACATTTGATCTCCTGGCCGTTGGCTCTCCCAAATATAATGCTGTCATCTGCAAAAAATTAGTATGATACCTCCGGAGCACCTCGACAGATTCTAATTCTATGTAATCTCCCTCCTCCTTCTGCTTTCCTGATTAAAGAAGAAAAAACTTCTGCACAAAAAAAAAAAAAAGATAAAGGGACAGTGGGTCTCCTTGTGGGAGCCCACGGGATGGGTAAAATATTTCCCCCAGCTGACCATTTAAAAGAATCGAAAACGAGACCGAGTTAACGTTCATGACAAGGTTCACGAACGGATCAGGAAGCCCTAATTTTATCATGACTCTATGAGGGAAAGACCACTCAACCCTATCATCAATGGCGTAGCCATCTTAGGACTAGTGCGGTCGGCCGACTGTACTCGATCTCGGAATGACCGTGTTAAATTTGAGTTGGACCGTCTGAAAATTTAGAAAAAAAAAAAAAAAAAATAAAAAGGCTAATAATATTGGCCCAAAAATTAATAATTATCCGGCCTAATTAAGGTATATGAGTGGATGAATGATTGTCTCTTTATGTTTTAAGATAGATATATATGTTCAAAACTTGATAATTAAAAGTTTATTTGGGAGTACTTTTCAAATGAACATTTGGATGTAAAAACCTATTTCCATAATAATAATTTTTACTTGGTGGTTAATTTAGAATGGACTTTTGAATACTTCACTTCTCCTCCAAGAAGTTCATTCTAGAGAAGCTAAAATTGGAGAAACCCGCAAAGAATTTTTGCAAGATACAACCTTTCGATTTACCTTTTTTCTTTTCTTTTTGATGTTTTTAAAATTTTGGCCCGACAATTGTCCCACCAAAAAGAAAAGAAAATTGACCGCACTGGCGAAAAATTCTGGCTACGCCCATGCCTATCATAAGCTTTCGACATGTCGAGTTTAAAAGCAAAGGACCCCTTTTTTTTTGCGGAATTAGTCTTCGTAGCATGAAAGATTTCAAAGGCTCGGGACAAAGGCTGACTGTGTGTGGTCAATCAAGCTAGGGAGTACTAATTTTAGTCTATTAGCTATGGTTTTAGTAATCAATTTAAAAATTACGTTACATAGGCTACTCGACGAGTCGTGTAAGGCGGTCATACGAAATGCATGGGCTCATGGACAGGGGTCTTCAGACGTGGGGGAGTTGCAGGAAAGAATCAAAAATTGTGGACTAAGCTTAAAAAGATGGGAACAATCCCATTTCGGCCATATGTGGGACGTCAAATTCGAAGATAAACTACAATTGACGGATTCGAGCGGTTTTTCTGACTTGGGTAATATGGATCGTAGAAGTATTGAGGCTCAATTAAGGGACTCACATATCAAAGAAGGGAAAATGTGGCACCAAAGGGCCTGGGCAAATTAGATAAAAGACGGGGATAAAAATGTTTGGTAAAATATAAGTGTATGGTTTCTGTTTTCGGAAAATGGCTAGGATAAGTGTATAGGCTTTAGTCGAGGCCTGAATTGGATTCAGTCTCCGCAAGACGAAAATGCCCTGTGTACCGAGTGCTTACGGTTCCGGCGCTCGTCTCTAAGATACAATAACTTTTTACAGTCCCGGTTAGCAACACTAGCAAAACCGGAACAACAGCGTTAAACTTAATTATAAGTTTGTTAATGCAATGTAATTAGAAACTTTGCATGAATTTTATTTATGATGAATAATTTAACTTAAAATATTAAACTTAAATGTTATATATATATATTGGAGTTTAAAATTTTATATTTTATTTTTTAATTTTTTGATTTATAGCCCGATAGTGGCCTGTTTAGCCCGAAGCCCGATAGAATTAGAGTTAAGTTCCAATATTGCCAACCTGTTTAACACCGGTCCGTTTAGCCCCAAGACCGTTTAACCTGCTAGGGTTAGGGAAAATAAGTCCAATAGCATGGAGTTTACCACAAAACGTAGTACTGCAATTAATGTAAATCTATCTTCAAAAAAATAAAATAATAATAATAATAATAATAATAATAATAATAATAATAATAATCTTCAGGTTACTTCTTTTTCTTTTTTGCAACTTTTTACCGTATAAAAGAGTATTCATATTTAGGGTTTATATTAGAAGAATTGTTCAGCACTATTCCAAAAGCTGAAGGCGGCAAAAAGACGACATAAGGAATTTGTTACCACAAAACGTAGTACTGTAACTAATGCAAATCTATCTTAAGAAATAATAATAATAATAATAATAATAATAATAATAATAATAATAATAATGAAAATCTATCTGCAACTTTTTACCGTATAAAAGGATATTTCATATTTAGGGTTTACAGTCCAAAACAATTACTCTACTACATAACATGGGTTCTTAGGGTTTATATCGGAAGAACTGTACAAAAAGCATGACGGCAAAAAGACAACAAAAGAGACTCAATGGACAGATTTAACCGCCACAATCCATATTACACCACATACTCTCTTTTCTCTCAAAAGGAAGCCATCCGACTTGTGTATTATCCCATTCATGGCGTTAAATGCCGGTGTACTCGCCCCAAATTGAATTTCGTGACGATCACTTGAAGACAATAAAGAAAAATTCATGTCTTTTTTGGACAAGACTTTACAAAGGTACCATGACCAAAGCTTCGTATAGAAAAGTTTTTATATTTACGTGGAAGATTGATTCTAAATTCGTTTCGCTTCTTGAGAAATGGATCCCAAGAGTCGAATCGACATGGGTGTAAAAACGTTTAATATTTCTCTTCCTTCGTATAATTCGATTAAATCGACACATGTTGATTTGCCCTCTGTAGTCTTTCATGCTAAATCCCTCGAACATTTATATTTGCGATACAAGTTGAATTTTATTGACAATGTACATTTCGAGCGTCTACAAAGGCTTTCCCTAACCCGAGTGTACATTGCTGAAGAGACTTTCGAGAAGATTATGTCAAGTTGCCCTTTGATTGCTTTTTTGCTCCTCGATAGATGCGAGGGCTTGAAAATCATTAAGGTTAATAAGCATCGTAACCTCAAGGAATTTTCTTTTAGTCATTATATGTATGGTGATAGCATTGAAATTGACTTCTCAACTTATGTTGAAACCATCAAAATTGTAGGCAATGCGAAATGGTATCACCAACGCAAGTACTTCCCTCATCTCAAGTCTTTACGTTTGGAGCACTTACAATTTCATAGCTTGTCATTTGACATCTTGCCATGTAACTTCCCCAATCTCCGAGACTTGTCCATTCGACATTGCTACGGCTTGAAACAATTACAGCTGTTAAATCATTCCATTAAGCACTTGACGCTTAAGCGTATACGTGACAAGTCTTTCAAAGCTGCTATTGATGCTCCAAACATAGTTAAGTTTGATTATTGCGGCAGTTTTCCCGAATCCATCTCTTTTGCAGCCACGACTTCCAGTTATCGGTGGAAGTCAAATATATCTGTGATTCTCGGCGATGATGTTGATGCTTCGTCATCATGGTTCCTTAAGCTAAACAAACTGCTCAATGCAGTAAGTCAATCTGAAATTTCTCTGTGCCTTTATCTTTATAACAGGACAAAAAATCAGCAAATTGAAGACGACCCTCCTCCAGCTGAAGACACTATTATTTATGTTGGTGGTTTATACGAATCTACAGTAGTAGTGGAGAATTTGAACCTGAGATTTCAGAGGCATTCGTTTTCTTCCTTATCAGCGGTTATAAATGGTTTGTTTCGTATTTGTCGTCCAAGAAAAATCATAGGCCTCAACTGGTTCGCCAATGCACAGAAAAAGTGGAACAGGGAATGCAACCAAGTTATTGAGTTTCTATTCGAGATCTTCCGAAAATATGTGGAGGAGCTAAGCTTGGAATTGTTTGATGAGAAAGAAAAAGAATGGCATTCTGTGCAGAGTACAAATTTGTTAGATCAATCTGCTGCTGCATTGGGTAACAATATTCAAGACAGACTGCAAAGCTTCGCGTCCGATTGAAATGGAGATCAGATACTATAATAAACTGAGTCTCATGAGTCCTTATTATATTTAAGCTCCCCTGCTACATGCTTCATATATAGTTTTGTTAGTTAGTTAGAATTAAGTACTTTGTTTTCTGCTTTTTTTTTAATTAATAGCACTTTGAGACGTCTTGTAATGCAATACTGATCTGATTCTTTCCAAAGGAGACATGCATGATATTGTTTATATAGCACTCTGTTTGCTTACTATTTCCTCCAGATCAGAATATATTAATTAATTTCATAGGTTTTAAATTGTTTTTTATTAGAGTCTTTCTTTTTTTTTTTTTTTTGATGGCTTTATTGTTGGGTTCGCTATATTGCGGGGCTAAACGCAGCGGAAAATTAAAATTTAAATCATGCATACAATTATACATAAAATAAAGCCCCGATTATCGTAGCGATTTAACGATCGCGCGTTTATACAAGTTGTAAAATAAGATTTAGGATCTTACCTAAAATGCTTCCTTTTGAAGATGATGTAGAAGGAATCCAAATTCCTCACAGCAGGGTAAATCCTCGCAAACTCGCCAATAGAGATTCAAGCGCCTCCCCTCTAATTGAGTCCACCTCTTGGTTGTGACACCGGGATAAATTCTTCGCTAGTAGAATTTACCACGTTTTCGAAATTGAAAAATGGAATAGAATTTAATTCCGACAATCAACTATTGTTAAAATTTTGTAGATGAATAATTTTGAAGAGAAGAATGTATTTTGAGTAAGAGATTGAGAGAGAGAGATGATTTAGTACACTTGTGATAGAGAGCATTGAGATCAATTTCCCATCTTCATTTTTCCAAGAAAAACCGTCTGCTCTCTTTTCTCACTTGCACCAAATTGAAGACACATGCTTTTAATCACAATAAAAAAACATAATCATTCTAACAACTCAACCTTTTATTAAAAATAAAAAGTTAAAGCCACCCTTTTTAATTAAAAACATTTGTTTGTGTGGCTTAAATAAAGTAAAGAAAAAAATACCACAAACCCACATGGTCACATGCATGTATAAGTAATGTGATTTTTTTCTTTAAATTTTTTAATCAATATATATATATATCCTAATATATATATATAAATAAATCTTATTTATTTTATTTCTCTTCAATTATCTAATGGGCTTCTACAATTAGGCCTACTAGATTAGGGTATGGGATTGGACTTTAAAGTCCAATTAATTAATTCTACTAATTAATTAATTAAATCCCAATTAATCAATTCAAATATTGATTAATTCATTCTATTCCAATTATTTGATTCTCTAATCAAATTAGATTTAATTAAATAATCAAATTATATAATTAAATATTTAATTCCACAATTGAATTAAATTAAAAACCCAATTAATTAATCTATATCAATTAATTGCATCCAACCATTGGATCTTTCAATCTCAAAATGTCAACATCCAAAATTATGTGTGACCCTTTTTGGTTCACGACTAACACTAGTAGTAGGCTTACAACTTTTGTAACTTTCGAATAATAATAACTTATTTTATTTATTAATCCAATTAATAAATATACTTGAAGTTAACTCTTTAATTTCAAGAACCTACAAATCATGGTAACACCTAGCAAGTAGCATGATTACCTAGTATTAGGTGAAATAGCGAGTAAACCTATTTCAATTGCAATTGCATACATGTACGATCCTTTCGACAACTAATTTCCGATTAAATCTTGGGCATAGATTTATAAGTCGAACCCAATTGATTTAATAATCGTGATTCCATTTCAAGTACTTGTGATTCTCTTATGAATCAAATTCATCGTGCTTGGCCAAGGTCTTTGAACCACAAACTATGAAAACACAGAAATTCCCTTATTAAATGACAAGTGTCGAATTCTATGTTGGCCACACACAAACCTCCATGTATATCACTACAATACCCAAAATACCTCTTTTTGTGATTGTCAAGCAATCAAAAGGTAAATCAAAGTATTGTAGGATATACACAAGGTATAGTTGTGCCTCAAGTACGAGGATTAATCATGTACTATTGCAATATGAAAATTCTTATTCGACAATCAAAACTTCTATCTAAGAATTTTCATTGGGTCATGTTCGATGAACTTGTTCGCTAACAAACACCCACATATGTGCATTTGTGTCTCAACACCGATGTTAATGGAATGCAACATCCTCGTCTCATGAGCATGCACCATATGTACAAGTCTTACGGGGTTGTTTAATGTCCTATCTTGAAAAACCCATCGACTTGGAACAAATTTAAGATCAAAGCCTTAGAGACATATTCCATGATCGCCATCAAATGCGCGACCATGCGTCATAGCTAAAATTGATCTAAGGACTTTATCATATGTGCAAATATGTGATAAATGCAAAAGAACATAAGATAAAGAAATGCCTTTATATTATTATAATTTCCAATAAATTTGTTTTACAAGTAGAATAAAATCCAATCTAATTGGAATGCCGGGAATTCTACTCTAACAATCTCCCACTTGCCCTAGTTCCAATTGCCCATGTATCTTAGGCCCATCTTTTCGAGATGTTCGTCAAATACTTTTTGTGATAAGGGCTTAGTTAGCGGGTGCTACATTTTTATTTGAAGTAACTCGATCCACAACAACATCGCCTCTACCAATGATCTCTCCGATCGGTGGTATCGCCTCATTACATGCTTGGATCTTTGATGAGATCTTGGCTCTTTTGCTTGCGCTATAGCACCATTGTTGTCACAATAAATCATTATTGGATCAACAATAGATGGAACTACACCCAACCCTTGGATGTAGTTTCGTATCCAAACAACCTCTTTCTCGATTCGATGCGGCAATATATTCAAACTTCATGGTGGAGTCTGCAATCGTTTCTTGTTTGGAACTTTTCCAACTAATCGCTCCTCCATTCAAGATGAATATATATCCGGACATGGACTTAGAGTCGCCTTTATCGATCGAAACTAGAATCGGTGAACCCTTCTAGTTTTAGCTCTCTCTTGCCATATATCAAAAACATATCCTTAGTTCTTCTTAAGTACTTAAGGATCATCTTAACGACCTTCCAGTGTTCATCACCTGGATTGGGTGATATCTCGCCAGTGACACTCAAAGCATGTGCGACATCGGCCTAGTACATAACATTGCGTACATTATGCTTCCAATAGCGGAGGCATAAGGTATGCGAGACATTCTTTCTCTTTCTTGGTGTCTTAGGAGACATAGCTTTAGAAAGTGAAACACCATGACTCATGGCGGTATCCTCGTTTGGATTCCTCCATACTAAACCTTTTTAGCACTTTGTCTATGTACATGGATCGGGATAATCCAATCATCTTTCGTGATCTATCTCTATAGATCTTTATCCCTAGGATAAAAGATGCTTCTCCCAAGTCCTTCATGGAGAACTGTTTAGACAACCAAGTCCTAGTTGATTGTAACATACCTACATCATTTCCAATAAGTAGAATGTCATCAACATAGAGCACAACAAATGCAACTGCACTCCCACTAACCTTTTTATAAACACATGGTTCATCCGGATTCTTATGAAAATCAAATGTTTTGATCGTTTCATCAAATCGAATGTTCCAACTCCTAGAAGCCTGTTTAAGTCCATAAATGGATCTCTGGAGTTTACAAACTTTTTGTTCACTTCCATTGGATATGAAGCCCTCTGGTTGCTTCATATAGATCTCTTCTTTAATGTTTCCATTAAGAAAAGCAGTCTTCACATCCATTTGCCATATCTCATAGTCATAATACGTTGATATAGCTAGCAAGATCCGAATGGATTTAAGCATCGCTACTGGTGAAAAGGTCTCATCATAATCAACTCCTTGCTTTTGAGTATAACCTTTTGCAACCAAACGTGCTTTAAAAGTCGCCACCTCTCCATCTACTCCAAGCTTTCGCTTATAGACCCATTTGCAACCAATGGGAACAATTCCATGTGGTGGGTCTACCAAGGTCCATACCTTGTTGGAGTACATGGAGTCAATTTCGGACTGCATTGCTTCTTGCCATTTATTTAAGAGTCGATGTCGATATCGCCTCTTCATAGCTTCTTGGATCATTATCCAATAGAGCCTCTCTTCTTTGTTCTCTAATAAAAGGTTTAGCCTCTCTCAGCGCCTTTGAAACCCTTATGGATTTTCGAAGAGGTTGTGCTTTAGATGGTCCAGCCTTCACCGTGCATTATCTGCGGCAACATTTGGGAAATTCTGTTGTTCTTGAATTTCTTCAAGTTCTCTTTTCGCCACTCCTCTCGAGAAAGAAATTCTTCTTCAAGGAAAGTAGCATTCCTTGAAACAAAACCTTTTGTTCCGAAGGATCATAGAAATAGTATCCTATAGACTCTCTTGGATACCCCACGAATTTACATAAGATAGATCGCATATCCAACTTATCTCCCACTTGTTGTTTCACATAAGCAACACACCCCCATACTTTGAGGTATTTGTATGCGAGGGGTGTCTTACCACACCACATTTCATATGGTGTGTTGGGAACAGCCTTAGATGGCACCCTATTCAATAAGTATCTGTCTTGTCTCTAGGGCATAACCCCGCATGAAAGAGGTAAAGTAGTGAAACTCATCATTGATCGAACCATGTCTAACAAAGTTCGATTTCTACGCTCTGAAACTCCGTTGAGTTGTGGAGTAGCATGAGAGTCCACCGTGAGAGAATACCATTCTCTTTTAGATAATCAAGAAACTCGGTGGTCAAGTATTCGCCTCCTCGATCGATCAAGAGTCTTAATACTACGACTAGTTTGTTTCTCCACCTCACATCTAAATTCTTTGAACTTTTCAAAAGCTTGATTTGAACCTCATAAGGTATACATAACCATACCTAGAATAGTCATCGGTAAAATTTATGAAATAGTGATAGTTCCCTCGTGCACTAACACTTAGTGGACCACAAATATCCGTATGGATCAAATCCAACAGATCTTTGGCTCGTTCCACTTGTCCAACAAATGGTGATTTGGTCATTTTTCCTTTAAGACATGATTCACATGTTGGCAACTTTTGATCTCCCATAAGGTTGAGTTTTTGTCCCAACTTGTGTATTCTTTTTTCGGAAATATGACCTAATCTAGCATGCCAAAGAGTGACAGAACTATGATTATCTAATTTTCTTTTATTTTGTTGAATTGTGAGAATGGGATTATGGGGAGTAACTGTGTATAAACAATTTGTCAAATAACCGGAATATATAAGTGCATAATCCTTGAAAATGGAACAAGTTCCATTCTCAATTACAAATTTAAAACATTCTCTCCAAAAACAGAAACAGAGATAATATTTCTAATAATATCCTAACATAAAGACAATTGTTCAAACACAAATTAAAACCATTCTCCAAAGATAGATAAACAGTCCCTATAGCTAATGCAGCAACTCTTGCTCCATTCCCCATCCGAAGGACCATCTCATTTCTATCAAGCTTCCTGCTTCTTACCATCATCTGCAAATCATTGCAAATATGTGAGCCACAACCGGTATCCAATACCCAAGAAGCATCATTAAACTCGATAAGTTAACTTCAACAAAATATATACGAACGTTTGGACACTCGCAAGGTACTCCTTGCAATTCCTCTTCCAATGCCCCATTTTGCCGCAGTAATGGCATTTGTCATTGGCTTGAGAATTAACCTTTTTCTTACCATTGTCCTTTGCCTTCTTGTTGGGCTTAGAGGAACCCTTTCCTTTCCACTTCCTTTTCTTAGACTTTGCAGCCTTTGATCCTAAGTGGATCCAACAAGCAAGACGGCTTATCCTTTTTATAGTAGATTCACCCGTCTTTAACATGTTCACCAATTCAGGAAGACTAGTCTCCATGGAGTGCATGTTAAAGTTGACAACAAATGTGTCAAATGAGGGAGGCAGTGATTGCAACATAAGGTCCACATAGAGTTCATTGTCCATAATAACTCCAAGGGACGTAAGCCTTTCAATGAGTGCTATCATCTTTAGCCCATGGTCTTGGACTGAAGAGCCCTCAGTCATACGACATCTGAAAAGCTCTTTTGATATCTGATATCTTATTTGTCGCGTTCTCTCACCGTACAACTCTTGTAGATGGAAAAGAATCTCACTAGCATTATCTAGACCTTCATTCTCGCTTTGCGCTCATTTGACATTGATGCCAACATATAACATCGAGCACTGGAGATTGTCATCAACATGACGAAGGTATTCTCCATAAAGCTTCGATGTAATATCCTCGGGAGGTGGAGGAGGTGCTTGGTCAAGTACATAAGCCCTCTTCTCGGTCAAGGACAATTTTTAGGTTTCTCCAATCGACAAAATTTGGGCCGATTAATTTGTTTTGCTCAAGTATGGATCCTAGTGGATTCTTAGCCATTTTTTAGTAGAGTTATCTACAAAAATAAATGAAGCGAAAAAATCGATAAACTTATGGAAAATATATTCATTCAATATAAGGTCTTTAATATTAAATGTCTCCCACTATTTTATTCAAATTTTATTAACCCCAAATAAAATTCGGAAAATCTAATTTTCTTATTGAGCTTGAAGCCCAACAAAAATATTTCATACCCCAATTTTATGAGCCCATGAGATATTTCTATTGGTAGTCAACTCTTTAACAATTGTATCATTTATACAACCTCAAGATTATTTTGCCTCACGTTTTCTCATATACCCCAATTTTATGAGCCTATATGGTACTAAGCGTCAAACATAACCCATCAAACCTTCGTGTAGATGAAACATCAATATGTTCCACGACTCGTGGCCAACATGATGACGAGTCCATCCCACGAGTATCTCTATGCTTGGTAGATATCACGACTTTCTAACACAAAATCACTCCACGACTCGTGGCCAGTAATCAAGTGTAGTAGCATCGTCATGTTGTCTACCTTTGATGGAAGGCATGGAACGATGAGTCCTACCTATCTTGTCCATTTTGCTTGATATGGAATTAACTAAAATTAAATTCCTTTTTAAGTTTCAAAAACTTGGGGTTTTAAACTTTTCAAAAATCTCATCAACTTAATTATTAGAGAGTGGTTTTTATTTAACGCAATTCATCATATGAGCGCAAGCAAAAAGCATTAAATAAATCTAGCATACATCTATGCAAAAAGCAGTGGGATGATCATGGCCAACCTATGCGACCCATTTGAGCCAAAAATGGGTCTGTGGTCAATCTAAGGGTCAAAATAAATAGAACTACTTCTATTACATTTCATTAATATACCCATACATGCATGGGCCTTGATTCTTCTATTCTATTACATTTGTAAAAATATACCCACACAAGCGTGGGCCTTTCGCATCGAACGTCCTCCAATTACAATAAATGGAAAACCTTACCGCCTAATTTACTCTCAATGCGAAAATTTAAATAACTTACAAATAATTGAATAAGAGGCTCGCAGGCCCCAAAAACCCAAATAAATAAAATACATCCAATCACATTGGTCATAAGGCTCATGATCATCCCTAAATAAATCATATCAAAACATCCATCACATGAATTTAAAGTATTTAAATATACCAATTTTTATGTGCCGATTTAATTTGGGATAAAACTTATTATGATTATTCACAAAACACCATTTTGTTAATAATGGAATTAACAATTAAATCCAAAATTTGAATAATCAATCATCAACTATTTCGGATGGCGGGTTATTCACTAAACCATTTAATACATATATTAAACACTTTAATATAATATACAATTAAACTAAAGTTAAACTTAATTAACAAAAGAAAAACTTAAACTGTTTATCTTGTTTGTTAATAAGAATAAACCAAACTCTAGTATGTCAAATTGAAACAACATATGGATATGTTTCGCATTTCGGCGATTCGGTGATTTGGCGATTCAATATTTATTTTCAGTAAAAATAATTAAATCTAATTTATCCCAAATACAAATCGAATGAAACAATTACATCGCACATAAAATTAATAGTTAAACATATTTTAACAATTTAAAACATGCTTCAAAACATACAAACTTGTATAATCGCAAACGGTGTCTCCGATACCACTTGTTGGGTTCGCTATATTGCGGGCTAAACGCAAATGGAAAATTAAAATTTAAATCATGCATACAATTATACATAAAATAAAGCCCCGATTATCGTAGCGATTTAACGATCGCGCGTTTATACAAGTTGTAAAATAAGATTTAGGATCTTACCTAAAATGCTTCCTTTTTGAAGATGATGTAGAAGGAATCCAAATTCCTCACAAAGGGTAAATCTCGCAAACTCGCCATAGAGATTCAAGCGCCTCCCCTCTAATCGAGTCCACCTCTTGGTTGTGACACCGGATAAATTCTTCGCTAGTAGAATTTACCACGTTCGAAATTGAAAAATGGAATAGAATTTAATTCCAACAATCAACTATTGTTAAAATTTTGTAGATGAATAATTTTGAAGAGAATAATGTATTTTGAGTAAGAGATTGAGAGAGAGAGATGATTTAGTACACTTGTGATAGAGAGCATTGAGATCAATTTCGCATCTTCATTTTTCCAAGAAAAACCGTCTCTGCTCTCTTTTCTCACTTGCACCAAATTGAAGACACATGCTTTTAATCACAATCAAAAAACATAATCATTCTAACAACTCAACCTTTTATTAAAAAATAAAAAGTTAAAGCCACCCTTTTTAATTAAAAACATTTGTTTGTGTGGCTTAAATAAAAGTAAAAAAAAAAATACCACAAACCCACATGGTCACATGCATGTATGAGTAATGTGATTTTTTTTTTTAATTTTTTTAATCAATATATATATATCCTAATATATATATATAAATAAATCTTATTTATTTTATTTCTCTTCAATTATCTAATGGGCTTCTACAATTAGGCCTACTAGATTAGGGTATGGGATTGGACTTTAAAGTCCAATTAATTAATTCTACTAATTAATTAATTAAATCCCAATTAATCAATTAAAATATTGATTAATTCATTCTATTCAATTATTTGATTCTCTAATCAAATTAGATTTAATTAAATAATCAAATTATATAATTAAATATTTAATTCCACAATTGAATTAAATTAAAAACCCAATTAATTAATCTATATCAATTAATTGCATCCAACCATTGGATCTTTCAATCTCAAAATGTCAACATCCAAAATTATGTGTGACCCTTTTAGGTTCACGACTAACACTAGTAGTAGGCTTACAACTTTTGTAACTTTCGAATAATAATAACTTATTTTATTTATTAATCCAATTAATAAATATACTTGAAGTTAACTCTTTAATTTCAAGAACCTACAAATCATGGTAACACCTAGCAAGTAGCATGATTACCTAGTATTAGGTGAAATAGCGAGTAAACCTATTTCAATTGCAATTGCATACATGTACGATCCTTTCGACAACTAATTTCCGATTAAATCTTGGGCATAGATTTATAAGTCGAACCCAATTGATTTAATAATTGTGATTCCATTTCAAGTACTTGTGATTCTCTTATGAATCAAATTCATCGTGCCTTGGCCAAGGTCTTTGAACCACAAACTATGAAAACACAGAAATTCCCTTATTAAATGACAAGTGTCGAATTATGTTGGCCACACACAAACCTCCATGTATATCACTACAATACCCAAAATACCTCTTTGTGATTGTCAAGCAATCAAAAGGTAAATCAAAGTATTGTAGGATATACACAAGGTATAGTTGTGCCTCAAGTCGAGGGATTAATCATGTACTATTGCAATATGAAAATTCTTATTCGACAATCAAAACTTCTATCTAAGAATTTTCATTGGGTCATGTTCGATGAACTTGTTCGCTAACAAGCACCCACATATGTGCATTTGTGTCTCAACACCGATGTTAATGGAATGCAACATCCTCGTCTCATGAGCATGCACCATATGTACAAGTCTTACTTACGGGGTTGTTTAATGTCCTATCTTCAAAAACCCATCGACTTGGAACAAATTTAAGATCAAAGCCTTAGAGACATATTCCATGATCGCCATCAAATGCGCGACCATGCGTCATAGCTAAAATTTGATCTAAGGACTTTATCATATGTGCAAATATGTGATAAATGCAAAAGAACATAAGATAAAGAAATGCCTTTATATTATTATAATTTCCAATAAAATTGTTTTACAAGTAGAATAAAATCCAATCTAATTGGAACGCGGGCATTCTACTCTAACATTTATTAGAGTCTTTCTGTTATTCTTGTTACTGTTAGTTTGTACGGTTTCATTTTCTGTTATTAGCTTGTTACATGATACAGCTATGATACAGCTGTCACACAAGCTAGCAGTTAGAATCCATCCCCTGTATAAATATCTGTTCCATTGATGAATAAAGTACTGAAGTTCATTCCTCTTATATTGAATATGTTAATTCTCAGTATTTAGCATGGTATCAGACATGCTTTTTGTTCTCTCTGAATTTTTTTTTTTTTTTTTTTTTTTTTGTATAATGTGCACTACGGGTGAAGGACACTGTAGCGTGTATAACTAACGAGGACGGATCCAGAAATTTTTACAATGGAGCATAAAAATTAAAATAACACGGTATATGAAGTAATTGCTTACATTGATTTAAAAAGATCTTTTTTGGGTTCTTTTTATAGAATTCACGAGGATGTTCCATGTATGAATAACGAGTACAGAGAAATAAATGTTCTATAAATGTTGTTCTAATTGATTGAAGTAAATTTGGGGAACTCTTGCATAATAGGTTGAGATCTCCTATTCCACTTTGTCTATAACTTCTTCCCTCAAACAAAAACAATGTATATATGCAACTCTTCAGGTAATTAATCCCTGGTGGTTGATCGTGGTGGTTGCAACGGCGGACCCAAGGGGGCCACCCCCAAAATTTTCCAAAATTTTTTCCCCCAAAAATTTTTGAAATTATATTTTAAAGGGTAAAATAAATAAATTAATTTACAATTGCCCCCAAAATTTTCAAAAAAATGAATTTCCCCCAAAAATTTTCCAAAAATTTCATTTCCCCCAAAAATTTTCCAAAATATTTTTTAAAAGGTAAAATAAATGAACTAATTTACAATTTTCCCCAAAAATTTGATAAAATTTTAAATAGTTGTCTTTTACAATATAAAAAACCATTAATTATGGTTAGTATATGGAAAAAAATTTCACATAGGCCAAGGTATTTCCGCCCCCAAAGTCGAAATCTGCGTCCGCCATTGTACTGCTTTGCTAGATTGGCTGAGATGCTGAATCGATATTCGGAAGAGATGCAGTCGAAATGTTCTGAAAATGATAAGAAAGCTACATTCTTGCTTGATAAGATAAGTGTTTTGGAGGAAACTAAAGCCATTGGGCTGCCAAATTTTCTTCCTAGAGCTGCTTTTCTTACACTGCTTCAGAAAAAAGGTGAAAGGTATATCTTTCTCGCCGTTTGAGTTTGTCGACTAGACATGGAGCTACATCGAAAACGTTGTTGTTTCTGTCTTGATGAAGCATTCGGATAACTATCCGCAACTCTTGTCATCCACAAGAAGGGCGGCTCAAAATCTGGTGGAGTTAAAGAAGAAGCAATCGGTCGATTGGGTTCTTGATATCGTTGAAATGGAGAAGATGACGGATTACACTTGTAATCCCGAGTACGTGTCTTTGTGGAATACGCTCATGTCTCAACAAAATGCGTTCATGGAAATTCTGAACGACCACTCAAAGCCGACTGAAATGCATATCGATGGGTATGGAGATATAGATGTTGCTCATTTACGTAACAAGGTTGTTATCGTTCAAGAGGCGTTTGATCTGAAAATGAGGCTAACGGTTTATTGGAAGATCGTTTTACGGAGATTGGTGGACACTATGGCCTTGCATTTGTTGTTCAGTATTCAGAATCTGGTTAACAAAGATTTGGAAGTTGTGATCATTAATGAGATAATCGGTCCGGAAGGGGATGGCTTGGAGAGGATGTTGGAGTCGCCTTCGATTGGCGAGAAACGGAAGAGGCTGAATAATAGTATCAAGTTGCTTAAGGAGTCGAAAGATGTGGTTGCCAAGATTATTGACAACATTGCTACTATTAGTTTGGGATAAGTAGATTTAGTCTAATCATCTTCAAGAAATGTTTTATGCTTTTGGGATTTAAGTTTAGTTTCAAGTCTGTTTGCTATTGTTTTGAGTACTTTAATTGTGATTTGCATCTGATGAATATCATGTAATTGCATAAGTTGCTTTTGTCTTTACTAAACAAGAATTTGCCTTTGGTTATAGCAGTTTATCTTCAAGTTTTATGAGTAAATTATTTGCTGTTGGTGATGTTCTGACTTCTGATAATGCCAATGTTCAAACATGTGAAGATATATGTGTTACTGAAAGAAAAATAAGACATAATCTTAGGTTTATGCAGAGGAGAATTGAGATTATAATTATACATTCTTGATTATTGAAGTTGGTTGTGTCTGATTCTGGAAAACTAACGAGTACCCATTTTGCAGAATTGTTTGAAAAACTGTCTAGAAATATTGGTTGTGGTTTATAAACCGCAAAAAATTTTTTTACCTCCTTTATCTAACACTACTTTGAGATTTCATCATTTTTCTTTTCGCATTTGACAAACAGTCCTTTTTCTCAACAAAAATTGAGATTTGGTCCTCTTACCTGCTATAGCGGGTTACTTTTGACCACAGTTGGTGATGTGGCATTTTTATTTTCAAAATTTTTAATTTTCATTTAGAAAACAATATTTAAATGTTACATGGCATCCTAAAAATTCGAAAAACCATTTTAAAATCTAAAAATTAAATTTCTAAAATTTGATAATTTATTTAAAAAACTAAAAATGGTAAAAACAATATCAAAATTATTTTAAAATTACAAAAAAATAATACAAAATTTGATAATAAAAAATATAAACTTTTGAAAAAATCTGAAATTTATTTGAAATATTGAAAAATATTTTAACTTTGAAATACAAAACTCCAAATTATTTTGAAAAAGTTGTTTTTAAACTAAAAGATATTTAAAAATCTGAAATTTGTTTAAAAAACTAAAAAATTGTTAAAAATCTAACAATTATTTGAAATATTAAAATATAAAATAAACAAAAGTTGAAAATTGTCTAAAAACAAGAAAATTAGTTTAAAAATCTGAAAATGGATTAGAACTAAGACTTTTAAAATTTTACAAAAAAATATGAATTATTTTTTAAAACAAATCGACAATTACTCCAAATAGATAAAAATAATCTAATTTTTAAAAAAATTCCCGATTTTTTTCCTTTGATTTTCAGATTTTCTTTTACATATTTGGCATGATTTTTAGGTTTTTGAAAAATAATTTATAGTTTTTTAAAAACAATTCTAAGTTTTTACTCTATTTTTTATTTTATAAAAAAATCTGATATTTGTTTATAAAAATTCAAAAAGTCTTTGTGTTTAATCCATTTTCGGACAAATTTTAGTTTTTTTGAACAATTTTCGAAGTTTTAAAATAGTTTACAATATTTCAAATAAATTTCAAATTTTTTAAAATAGTTTATAGTTTTTTTAAAAATTTTCATATTTATTTTTTTGTAATTTTAGAATAATTTTGATTTTTTTCTATTTTTAGTTTTTTACAAAAGCTATCAGATTTTGTATATTTTATTTTTAGATTTTAAAATATTGTTTTTAAATTTTTTAAGAATTTGTTACAAAAATTGAAATAATTTTAAATTTTAGTAAAACAATTTTCAGAAATTTTAGATAATTTTTTTCTGATTTTTCAAAAGAATTCTATTATTTAATTAATTTTTCCATCATTTAAGCCAACTAGGATGCCATGTAAGGTTTAAATATTAATTTCTAAATGAAAATTAAAAATTTTGAAAATAAAATGTCAAATCAACTCAACAAAGTCAAAGTAACTCGCTATAGCGAAAAATGACCAAATTTCAATTTTTTGTTGAGAAAAAGGACTATTTGTCAAAAGCGAAAAGAAAAATGATGAAATCTCAAAGTGGTGTTAGATAAAGGACCAAAAAACATTTTTGCCTTATAAACCTCTGCACCTTTTTGTTAGGGATCATTACAAAAACACCCCGAGATTTGGGCTAATTACAAAAAAACTCGAGAGATGTTTTAAAATTTCCAAAAAAAAAGAAAGAAAAACCTCTCGGGTTTCATTATGTTTTAAATTTAAGGGAAACTGTAATATTTTATGAAAGTCAAGAAAGTTTTTGATTTTTTTCCTTTTGTAGGAAGAAATGTAAGACGGAGGGTTATTGCAATTTTTAAAAATCTCTGTTTTTTTGTAATTAGCTTGAACCATGTGCCTAAACTTGTTTGTGTGAAAATACTTGATTCTTTGGAAATGCTCATCTACTAACTAAATTGGAATACAAGATCCCAATGTTCTTATCATATGCATATCCTTAGATTTTATTTATTATAAAACTATACCCTCTTTTTCAAGGTCACATATCCTACTTATTTTTCCCTTTTTAGGGTCCTCAATTGAATATTACCATGAGTTTCTTAACTTGTTTAAAAATGATCAAGTAAGTAACTTAGTAAATTTTATATTAGGATGCAAATTTTTATTTTAATTTCTTCGTCGATAAAACCATCACAAAAAATGAAAATAAAAGAAAGAAAAGGAAAATGAATTAATAGGCCAAAAGAACTCCTTGCGTAGCACTTTGGAAAAGTGACCATATTCTCATAAAAAAATATAAGAGTTAATCTTATATGAGATCGTCTCATGAACTTAAGTTTATGAGACGAATTCTACAAAATACAAAAAGTATAAATTATTTTAATGAGTTTGTGTTTGAATTGAAATTCCAATTATATATAGGATCCGGATTATGTTCATAAGATCGTCTCAACAAAGTTTTGCCAAAAATAATATATGTCACTACTTTTGCATCACTGAATTACGTACTATATTTCATATTGTGATAAACAAGTGCCCCCTTTTTGTCAAACTATATCTAGTATTGAGATTTTGAAAAGTATATTTATTTAATAATTTCTTTGTATAATAAGAACATGTGATAATCAATCACTATATTTAAAGGCGAGTCGTCTCATTAGTCATTACTTTTAAATAAATTATATCATTACTTAATAAATTATATTGAAAAAAATATTTCTAAGGGGACAATTAATACATTTTAGGTAGATTACTAATAATTTTGAGGCAAAAACTAATACTTTTCATGAAGGCTACTAAAAATATTGTTCAAGGGGATTTCCAATACTTTTTAGGTGTTCTACTAATATTTTTTCGATGTACCACCAATACTTTTAAGGAAAAAACTAATAATTTTAATAGCCCCTATTATTTAAAAATGCCGCGGTCCGGAGATCCTATGACACCACCTCATAATTTTCCAAAAATATCACAGGTGCATGAAATTACAAAAACAATCCCAAAGCCGGTTGGATCCGTCTAATGTAAAAGACCCGTTAGACGGTCTAACCCAAATTTTTGTCAATATAATTTAGTTACACATGTGCACTTCACACAATATATATATATATATATATATATATATATATATATATATATAGGATTTAGATCAGGTGAGTCCACATATCTTAGGTGAGTACATGAGACCAAATCTGAGTCATTGATTTAATTTTTAAACGGTTAAGATTAATCAGGTTTTACCATTATTTAATATGTAACTTAATTTAAAAAAGGGCTTATTGGTAATTTTAATTTAAATCAATTTTTTGGAGAGAAATTATTTTTGGTAGTGGGCTAAATTATAGGACCGGTTATGGACGTGTGTAAATTCAAGATACTGCATATCTTTACATTATTTGGCAAATGAAGAGTCATTTCCCCCATTTCTTCCATCTTCAACACTGATTCTCTCTGCAAACAACTTCAACCGTCTTCCACCATCTTTCGCTGCAAACAAGTATACCGTCCTCCACCATCCTTCTTCTGCAAATCGTGAAACAACCTCCATTAAAGTGAGAAATCAAAATCCCAAGTCCTAACCATATCCAACTTAACCATTCGTGGAAAACCCCAAACCATCGGTCCGAAAATCCCCAAATCTTTGGTCGAGAATCAAACTCCCGCGTGAGGGCGAAAATCAGACGTTGTTTTTCACAGAAGTTTCGTCTTGGAACCATTAGTTCGCTGAAGAACACACCAAAGTGTGTGAATTTTTTTTCCGAGCCGGCAACAGTGTAGGTAGGGCTACTTTTTTTGTCTTTTTATTTTCGTATTTTTTTATATTTTTATTGCATTTTTTATGTAGAATTTTTTGTTATTGTTGGATTTGTTTTTAATATTGCATATTTTTGTTGTTAAATATGCTTATGATTGTTATGAATTATGCTTATAAGGGGGAAATGGTGGAAATTAGTATTTCTAGTTTTTCTAACTATTGGGAGATTGATGATGCTTATTCAAGAGGAGATTGTTTTAATGTGGCAAAAAATTGGTTATTGTTGTCAATAAGTATGCTCACATCTGTTTTTTACAAGTAGTTGGTGATCTTTAATGAGGCAAAAACATTGCTTATCTTTGTGATATATTATGCTTATGAATATTCAAGTATGTGCGAAATACTGGGAATGAGTTTGTGTTTGATTCTTCTGTCTTTATTATTTGGAAAACGAAGTCTCAGGCAATAAATTCAAGTATTTTGGTGATTGCTTTAATGAGGCAAAACATTGCTTATCTATGTTTTATATCATGCTTATGTATATTCGGGTATGTGCAAAAAAATACTTTGGGAGGTGGGATCAAAAATCGGGATAGCGGGCTCCGAAAAAAATGACGAGGCGCAATTATTGATGATGCATATAAAGTATGCAATTGCAATATGTCCGGATACAATAAATGAGCCGAGGAGGCGATGTGGGGCGAGTGAAGGAGTTTGCCAAAATGAAATAAGATCAATCTGAAACGTTTTGTTGCTTCGCACTTTTTTGATAAAAGTATTGGTTCTTTGTAGTGTTTTTCTGGACATGGTAAATTTGTTTGGTCTTTGAAGTACTCTGTAGTGATGTTTGAATGTTTTTTTGATAATTGATGAGTGTTAGTTCATGGTTGTTATACTTTCCTTAAAGCATAATTCGATTGCTCATGTAAGCGAAATTCATTAGTACGTATGCGAGAATTCAATTCTATTTTATGCAATCATTTTCATGGTATGTTATAATGTTTCTAGCATTATTTCAAATATTTTTAAGCGATGTTCGTGTTCTTTGTAAGCGAAAATCAACGCATTGTAAGCAATATTCAGATGTTTTATCTTTTCAAGCATTTTTATACCTTTTTAGCGAAGTATTTAAATGTTTCGTAAGCGAAATTCAAACGCTTTGTAAGCGAAAGTCAATTGATTTGTAAGCACTATTTCAAATATTATAACCTATCAAGTATCGTATACTTCTAGCATTATTCAAATATTTTTGTAAATGTGATTCAAATACTTTGTAAAGAATTGGATGGACTTGTAAGCATATATCTCATGGTATTTTATATCTTTTGCGATAAAGCAAAGTGCAAGGTAATAAAAATAAAACAGTAATCACAATATTTTTTATCGAGCACATGCCTTTTTTTTTATTTTTAAGAAATAATTTTTAGGGTGTATGAAACAAATAATTATAAAATCTGAAATAAAAATAAAAATCAAGCGCTTGAATAAACATAAATAAGCGATGTCAAATGCTTTAATAAGCGATCTCAAACATGCACTTCAAAAAATAACATCAATAAGAGTGAATTCTACTTGTCGACGTTCGCTTTATTGTGCGAACCTATTTCTCCGCATTTCCCACAACGTCTCTTCATTTTTGCCCGACCTTTATTGATTTCTCCTTCGACTCGACTCAATCAACTCTTGACTCACCGCCGCTTCCCTTATTTTTGGCCCGTGTGTTGGTGGCAACACTACAACGCCTAGCTAGGATTTGTCCCCAACGGGTTGTAATCAAATAATTTCAATAGATACAACCTACATATGACGAAAAACAATGACCAATTAACTTTGATAGTTTATAACACCGAAAAATGCATTTTTGATCATAGCATATATGTTTTTAAAGAAAAAAATGAGGGACGAAGAATTGCATTTCATGCTTGATAATATGTTCATAATGATAAGCATATTCGTATTCATCAATAATCAACATTATGGATACGAACAAGCAACTTGTTTGAGTAAATATGAAAAAAAAAAAAAAATGGAAGAGAAATTGAATTTTTCGCATTCAAAAGTATGTTGATACTTATAAGCACATTTGTAGGCAAGCAAAAGCATAATTGTGATCACGAATAAGCAACTCATTTGGATAAACATAAAAAAAAATTGGGATGAAGAATTGAAAATTTTCTTGACTACCAAGTAAGTTCATATTTATAAGCATATTATTTGGCACACATAAGCGATATTATAGACACGTAGATAAGCATATTTAAAAAACAATTACAAAAAAATGAAATGATTGATCGAATGATTGATTTAGGAAAAATTACGAATCAAATTTTAAATTGATTCAAAAAATGGACAATATAAATAATTTGGAAGGCAAGAAAAAGTGTTACCTTGTTCTTCATTAATGTTGAAGCATTCCTCATAGGTGTCATCCATTTTTTTTTCTTGCTTGAACTCTGCAAATGTCGAGTTTTGCGAGAGAATGGAGGAAGATTTGAGTTGCGAAACACGGTGGAGAAGGTGATATGGCACGAACGATTTTTTCAATAATAGATTTGGTGGATTGTGATTGCAAATTTGATGGTAACTCATCCTATTTTTAGTGGGATTTACTAGATTTAGTTACCACAACTGATTATTATATGGACTAATTTACCCTCTCATTGACTTTTTGAATAATTTATCATCATTAAGCGGGATTAATCTCGGCCATTGAAATCAATATATTTGTGGCTTGGATCCGGTCCTACGTGCTCATATAATAGGGGGTCCTATATAACCCTCCACCCCTATATATATATATATATATATATATATATAGATTTGGATTTTGTGAGTCCACATAAGTTATGTGAGTATGTGAAATCAAATTTGGAGCGTTGAATTATTTTTTAAACGGTCTAGATTAATCGATTTTATCCTTTTTAATGATTAATTTATTGAAGAAAATGACTTTTTGGTAAATCCAACTTTATATCGATTATTAGGGAGGAATTATATTTGGTAGTGACTTTTCACATTCTTAGAATTAATGGACCGATTTTTATCGTGATTCTATTTCAAATCTTCTCTTTTGGAAAACAAAAAAGTTCAAACTCTCTCTCAAACTCCATATTGGTCGAAATCCCTCTCTCTCTGTCGAAATTCCATCTCTCGGTCGAAATTCCTCTCTCTCTCTGTCGAAACCCCATCTCTCGGTGGAAGCTTTCTTCCAAATCCATCTCGACGACTATTCTTCGAGACGGCAACATCTCAACGGCACTATATCCGACCTGCGGTATGTACGACCTCACCTTTCTTCACCTAGGTGAAAAAAAAAAGGTTTTTTTCTTCTTCTTTTGGAAATTTTTTCAAGAATTTTTAGGTTAAGCCCTTTTGCACAAACATATAATTATGTATGGATTTATGTTTTTTATAATTTTTTTATTCTGTAGTTTTGAAAAACTAAAACCCTAGAATAATTGTAGTTTTCTATTTTTACTTTATTTTTGTTGGTTTCTTAGGGTGTATTGTTGTATTTTTAGGATGTTGATATGTTCGTGATTTTAGTTTTGAGTTTGGGTAAGTTCATCCGTTGGTAAAATTCTCTTTTTGAGTTGGGGTAAATTGATGTGTTTTTGTTTTTAGTTTTTGATGTAAGATGATAAAAATTTAGGGAAATATGGTTTATATTGCTTTGTTTTTGTTCAAGTATGTGCAAATGCTAATTGATTTACGTATCTTTTATTTATGTTCTTCTAACCGCATAACTAAGCCATGTTGTGGGTTTTTTTTTTATAGCTTTTGTTGGATTTTTTAGGGTGTATTGTTTAAGTTTGCTCTATTTTAAGTTTGGGTAAATTGCTATGTTTTTATTTTAGTTTTTCTTTAACATGAAGAAAATTTAGGGAAATATGGTTTAAGGATTGCTCTGTTTTGTTCAAGTATGTGACAAATGCATATTGGTTTTCTTAATATTGCTTATCTATGTTTTTTTCACTTTGCTTAGGTAGGCTCTGTTTCTTGTTTTCAAGTTAATAGGGTTTTTAATTGAAAAACAAATTGGGGAAATAGAGATTTATTAGGAGTGTTCTGTTTTAATTGGAAAAACAAAGTGGGAAATAGGGTTAATTAGGATTGCTACATTTTTTATCTATTGGAAACTAACTTATTGAGGTTTTAGCAATGCTTATTTAAGTTTGTATAATTGCTTACATATGCTTTATTTTCTCTTAAAATAATTGGTGAAAAATGGGCTAAATATGATTGCTCTCTTATATTTAGTGCTTATATATAGTTGTTTTTTTGCTTTTGTATGCTTTATATTCTCGCTTATATTAATTGGTGAAATATGATTAAACTTGGATTGCTCTTTTTTTTAAACATGCTTTTGAATGCTCATTTATGCTTTTAATTATGCTTATATATTCTTGTTTTCTTTGCTCATGTATGCTTTATATTCTCGCTTATTTTTCATATAGTTGACTGGTGTTTTTTCTTGATAGAATTTGCTTTGGAAATGACAATAGATAGTATGAAAAGGAAGGCCGCAAGAAATATACAAGCGCAATTTGTTTAGATGATATGAATGAACAGAGGAGTTGAATTTGAGAGAGCGGCGTGGGATCATAACGAAATGATTATGTTTTTTTGATCAAATGGTTACATATTGTAGTATTTTTTGAATTTATATTTATGGTTGGTTTTGAGTAGTTGACATACATGCGTAGTTTGCTATAGAAATATTTTGAGTTAGTTGCATATTTTCTTTGATGAATGTTCGCTTTTTGGTATAACATACGTCTGTTTGTGTTATTCATAGTTGAAGTACATGGGCAACTTTTTTTTGTTTGGTATCGTGACCAATTTGACCAAAAAGCAATAACAAGCATACATAAACGATCTTAATGCGTCGAACAAGAAAAACATATTGACTAAATAAGCAATTTGTTTGGTTCTGAACAATTTGCTCAAAAAGCTCTAAAACAAACATACCTAAGAGTACATAATACGTCATAAGCGAAAAACATATTGACTAAATAAGCAATTTGCTTGGTTCCTAAATTATTTGCTCATAAAGCGAAAAACAAGCTTACGTAAATGCGACCTAATGCGTCAATAAGCGGAAAAACATATGGACTAAATAAGAAATTTGTTTGATTCTGAACAACTTGCTAAAAAGCGATAAAACAAGCACACATAAGCGATCTAATACGTCAATAAGCGGCTCCCAAATTATTCTCCCTTAAATACATACACACATTAGTGGTATTCAATATGCAACAATTACTCGATAGACAAGCATTATGAGTATATTATATAAGCATATTGTTTTTTTTTTGCATATCACGATTTCTATTCAAAGAAACTATATTTAATGTGAGAACGCAAAATATAGTAAATAAGTAAGCAACATTTTTCATATTCACAAGCATCGTTTATGCACAACTAAGCAACATTCTAAACAAATGTAGGTAATCTCATATTTTCATGGGATTTAATTGATTTATCAAGATTATGATCGGATCCGAAGGGTAAGATGACACTAATTGTGGGTAACTCCTATTTTCATGGGATTTACTTGATTCAGGCGCCTCCCTATTTTTTATGTGGACTAATTTGCCCCATTTTAATTTTATCGCTTTTTTAATAAATATTAGACAAATCCAATAATAACCATTGAAATAGGTAGATCTCTCAGTCCGAATTTAGTCCTATGTACTTATATAATACTTGTTTCCTATATAACCCCTTTATATATATATATATATATATATATATATATGCACTGATACGTGATATCGATTAAGAATCTTAAAAGAAGGGAAATAAATAAATTACAAATTTTCTTGTAAAAAAAAAAAAAGGGAAAATAAGTCCAGAGTTCTACCACAAAACGTGGTAATGCAACTAATGGAAATCTATCTTAAAAACTTCTCAAAAAAAAAATCTATCTTAAAAGAAAATAAAATAAAAATCTTCCCGTTTTCTTTTTTTGCACAACTTTTTACCGTATAAAAGGGCATTCATATTTAGGGTTTCATTAATCATTGAGTAGTATACAATCTGCAAGAACAATTACTCTACAAAATAACACATGGGTTCTTAGGGTTTATATTAGAAGAATTGTTCAGCACTATTCCAAAAGCAAAGAGACGGCAAAAAACGACGGAAAAGAGACTCAATGGACAGATTTCGAATTGCCACAACCCATATTACACCACATACTCTCTTTTCTCTCTCAAAAGGAAGCCATCAAGACTTGTGTATTATCCAATTCATGGCGTTACGTTTGGTGTACTCGCCCCAAATTGAATTTCGTGACGACCCCTACAAAGACAATAAAGAAAAATTCATGTTTTTTTTGGACAAGACTTTACAAGGGTACCATGATCTTACAAAAATTTCTTGTATTTACGTGGGAGGTTGATTCTAAATTCGTTTCACTTCTTGAGAAATGGATCCCAAGAGTCGTAATTGACATGGGTGTAAAAACGTTTCATATTTCTATTCCTTCGCATACTAAATCGACATATGTTGATTTGCCCTCTGTAGTCTTTCATGCTAAATCCTCGAACATTTATATTTGTGGGGTTACAAGTTGAATTTTATCGACAATGTACAATTTGAGCTTCTACAAAGGCTTTCCCTAACCCGAGTCTACATTGCTGAAGAGACTTTCGAGAAGATAATGTCAAGCTGCCTTTGATTGACTATTTGAGCCTCGATGGATGTGAGGGCTTGAAAACCATTAAGGTTAATAAACATCATAACCTCAAGGAATTTTCTTTCCATGATTATAAGTATGATCGTAGCATTGAAATTGACTTGTCAACTTATGTTGAAACCATCAAAATTTTAGGCAATGCAAAATGGTATCACCAACGTAAGTACTTCCCTCATCTCAAGTCTTTACGTCTGGAGCACTTACAATTTCCTAGCTTGTCATTCGACATCTTGCCGTGTAACTTCCCCAATCTCCGAGACTTGTCCATTGGACGTTGCTACGGCTTGAAACAATTACAGCTGTTAAATCATTCCATTAAGCACTTGACGCTTAAGCGTATACGTGACAAGTCTTTCAAAGCTGCTATTGATGCTCCAAACATAGTTAAGTTTAATTATTGCGGCAGTTTTCCCGAATCCATCTCTTTTGCAGCAAAGACTTCCAGTGATGGGTGGAAGTCAAATATATCTGTGATTCTCGGTGATGATGTTGATGCTTCGTCGTCATGGTTCCTTAAGCTAAACAAACTGCTCAGTGCAGTAAGTCAATCTGAAATTTCTCTGTGTCTTTTTCTTTATAACAGGACAAACAATCAGCAAATTGAAGACATTATTATTTATGATGTTGGTTTATACGAATCTACAGTAGTAGTGGAGAGTTTGAACCTGAGATTACAGAGGCATTCGTTTTCTTCCTTATCAGCGGTTATCAATGGTTTGTTTCGTATTTGTCGTCCAAGAAAAATCATAGGCCTCAAGTGGTTCGCCAATGCACCGAGCGAGTGGAATAGGGAATGCAACAAAGTTATTGAGTTCCTATTCGAGATACTCCGAAAATATGTGGAGGAACTAAGCTTGGAATTGTTTGGTGAGAAAGAAAAAGAATGGCATCTGTGCAGGGTACAAATTTTTTAGATCAATCTGCTGCTGCATTGGGTAACATTATTCAAGACAGACCGCAAAATCTCCGCGTCCGATTGAAATGGAGATCAGATACTATAATAAACTGATCAGTCTCATGAGTCCTTATTATATTTAAGCTCCCCTGCTACATGCTTCATATATAGTTTAGTTAGTTAGTTAGAATTAAGTACTAATATACAAGGCTTTGTTTTCTGCATTTTTTTTAGTAGGCTCAATTTCGCAATTAGTCCTTTAACTTTCATGGGTGGCGTTTGGTTAGTTAGTTAGAATTAAGTACTAGTATACAAGGCTTTGTTTTATGTTTGCTTTTAGTTTGAGTACTTTGTGATTTGCATCTGATGAATATCATGTTGCATAAGTTGTTTTTTGTCTTTACTAAACAAGAATTTGCCTTTGGTTATAGCAGTTTATCTTCAACTTTTATGAGTACATTATTTGTGGTTGGTGATGTTCTGATTATATGCCAATGTTCAAACATGTGAAGATAGTGATGTGCTGCAGAAAGAAAATTAAGCCATAATATGAGGTTTGTTCAGGGGAGAATTGAGATAGGCTTCTTGTTATAAAAATTCATTCTTGATTTTTTCAAGTTGGTTGTGTCTGATTCTGGAAAAGTAACAATTATATCGGCCTTGTATGGTTATGTTTCTATGGACCATTTCTAGTTTCTATTATTGGAAATTGAATTTTGAGAATTTATTGGTTTTCGTGTGAAAATTGGAAATATGTTTGGATTTTTGTTTTTTCGAAACGATAGTTTTATATATAACTGAAGAAAAAAAAACATACAAAGAGGCTAAATAGCCCAATCCATAAGATTACATAGAGCGATCCATATGGAAAGCAATTTTCCAGATTCAAATTGAAAGACTGAAAATTGCAAGATAAACTCACAAAAAGTGGTCACAATCCCAAATGAAAAGAAAAATACAAGGCTTGGAAAGATAACAAATGAAAAATTTTGTTACAAAAGATAAAACCAAAACTCCATCAAATGGCTAGTAGTTCCAAATCCGTCACAAAACCTTCCTTCAATCATCAAAATACTCAGATCCAACTCCATCTCGTGTCTTTCTTCGATGAAACCATTGTGAAACCACCTTCTGCAGTCTATCAACCACCAAAGTCACCAGATCTGAAATTCATCGGCCAGATCTGCATCCAAAAGACCAGATCTAGAACCCAAATGGTCAGATCTGAAAAATAACAAACGAAAATAAAAATAAAAAACAAAACAAAAATAAATTCCCACAAAGGGAAACCAAACACTCCCATTAAGAGAGACTAAAGTCCCACAAGGGGAAAAATACACTCCCAAACCGGGAGAAAACGCAAGAAACCGAAAAACTAGAGCATTTTAGTTGTTCCCCCATCCTCCTTGTTGGAGGAATGGGGGAAAAATGGGGTTTGTGGTTGAGAGGATATAGAGAGAAGGTAGAGAGAATGGAAGAAGAGAGAGAAAGGGTTTTTCGCCGTGGTCCCGAAATATATTTGGATGAGTGAATGAAAATGAATTTTGAAATGATATTGTGTTTGGTTGAGTAGTTTTGAGTATTATTTTATGTATATAATAATTTGAAAAGTTGATAGTGGTTGAATATTTTAATTGAATATATAATATTATATTTGTAAGATTGTAGGGTGGTAGGTCCCATTAGGTAGAAATAATTAAAAAATAATAATATTTTAAATGGATATAATTGGTAATGGTGGGTCTCATGTATATAATTGGATGAAAAGATGAGAATAGTGATTGATGATGATGTATGATAGTGTATAGGGTTGAGAATTGAAATTATAGGTTTGAGATGTAGTTTTATGTGAAAAATGGAATGTGAAAATGATGATTTCCATTGGAAAATTTATAAACAAACATGATTCCGTTATGAATAGTTGAAAATTAGAAATAGGTTGTTGAAAACATAAACAAACAAAGCCAGTCCATTTTGCGAAATGTTTGAAAACTGTCTAGAAATATTGGTTGTGGTTTATAAACCTCTGCACATTTTTGTTAGGGTTAATTACGAGAATGTACTCTTGAGGTTTGACCTAATTACAAAAAAAAAAAAAAAAAGCAGATAATTTTTAAAATTACAAAAATGCCCCAAGGTTTTATTATTTTGTTTTACATTTACCCCTTCATCAAAGAAAAAATATTTCAAAATCCCCCTACATATTTATAAAAATATTATATTTTACCCCGTACTTTTAATCAACAAAAATATTTCAAAATACCCCCATATATTTATGAAAATATTACAGTTTACCTTGTAATTTTAACACTGAGTCAAACCTCAAGCGTATTTTTTGTAATTTTAAATGTTAGTTGGATTTTTTTGTAATTAGATTAAACCTCAAAGATAATTTTGTAATTATCACTTTTTGTTATTTATAGATATGGTAGTTGTCCATAAAGAGGGTTAGAAATTGTTAAGCGATATCTGAAATTCAATTGACAAATTAAAATTATATTGAAACCATCTCCAGCTACAACAACACTCGGTGCTTAAGTATATTTAGATTTTATTTATTTCTTATAAAACTATACCCTTTTTTTTACGCTTTTTATTTATTTATTTCAATAAATTACACTTTTCCTAGTTACAAAGAAATAAGTAGTTAGGTCACATATCCTACTTATTTATCCCTGTTGGGAAATCATTTTGTAGATTTTGATGAATGCCATGTAAAACTTAGAATAGGAAGTTGGCACCCCATTTTGGTTGTAAACGCATTGTAATAGATAGGCGTGGTCAAAGCGAGTTAAGTCGGCTATGCCTAAACATGCAAGAAGACAAATCGGAGACTAGAAGGAAGACTCATTGCAAGACAATGAGTATAGCAAAGAAGAGAAGACGGGAACTCGATGAAGGTGCGGTGAGAGCGGTGAGTAAAGTATCGATCAAGTCAACTCAAGACAACCAAGTCCCAAGATTGAAATGACAGAGGAGTCATCAAATGATTGAAAGTGACTCAAGTCACCTGGGAATGTGAAGAAAATGCGGTCAAGTCAAGACAATCGAAAGAGATCCGTTGCCGAAAATCAAGAGAATTACTTAAACAAGTAATACCTCCATCTTGCCTTTCTTGGAGTGCTCGTTCGAGCGTGCAAAAGGAATAAACCAATGGGAAGCACCGCATCATGTCGAACTCCGAAAAGTCAAGAATCATTCATACGAGGAAATGGAATTTCCAAGGATCGCAACAAGACAAGCCAGCGACCACAAGTGACTTTCAAAAATAAGCTATCTCTTCAACGGGCGATTTTTGAAAGATCGCTATAAAAGGCCGAGGAATAACTCGAGAGAAGGTTACGAACCACGAACATTCAAGCAAATATTTGAATCAGAATCTAAGATATTCTCAAATCATTCGAGATCAATCCTCACGTCTACATTACGAAGAAATCAATCCAACACTCACCGTGAAGGAAAGATAACTTCAATCGGTTGAAGAGGAAGTTTTGAAGAGTCAAGGGGTCTACATTCCACGGGGATTGTAGAAAGGTTCAAGTCGAACCGTCTCAAGTTTTTGGAGGGCTTCGTGATCAAATCCAAGAAGCTTGAGCAAGTGGGCTGTAGTAGCAAAGGCAAATCGCCTGTGAAGAAGGTAGTCGTACGAGAAGCCACCGCGTGACCAAGGCATCTCGGAGGCGAGTCCCAAAGGATCAAGCCAACTCGTGTGATCAAGACTTGTATCGGACTGTTACCACTCAGATCTTGATCAATACTTAGTGGATTCCTCCGGGAGTTGGAGAAGAGAGTAGTAGAAGAATTACCCCATCTTCGAACCTCTATAAAACTTATCGTGTCATTTACATTTCAAAGACTTTAATTCTGCATCTTATTTGTTTAACTCTGTTGATATATTTGTTATCCACTTGATAATCTGTAAGTGCTAAAACCAAGTATTAAATCAAACTAAACCAAATTTAATGGTATTAAGTCTTCCGCCATGAAAACAAACCACGCTTGAGCTAAGTCTTTAGTCTTAACAATGAGTTATTCTATCAACAAACTTAGTCGAGTCTGTTGAGTGACTAACTCATTTGATTAACTAACTTAGTCGGCCCACCAAGGACACAATTGTGAAGTATTAACTCGAATACTTAAAAGACTAATCGGAAAAGTTGGTAAGGTTTATTCAACCCCCTTCTAAACCTTACACTCACACCCAGGACCAACAAGTGGTATCGGAGCGGTCGGTTCATTGAGCATTCCGCACCGTTCTTGAACTAGATCTCCAAATTTTTCAAAGTCCTTTTAGCACTTAAGTTTTCAAAACTCCTTTACCATCAAAAGTTATTATCATGGAAGCAAATTTGACACGCATCCTATGTTCACAATTGAAGAATTTGATGATTGGAAAATTCGTATGCGAGCTCATCTATCGACATTACATGATGAGATGTGGATAGTGATAGAGGATGGGCCACGCAAATTTTAAAAGTGAACACAAACAAAGAGAGTGCGTGAAGGTGAAGAGGATGTTGCTCCCGGACATCAAGCTATGGTTGAAAAACCAAGAGTCAATGGACAAATGATGACGAGAAAAAGATATAACATGGACAATGTGGCCAAGGACATTCTTTACAAAACCTTGGACAAAGCCATGTTCAATAAAGTCAAATCATGCAAAATGGCTAAAGAAATGCAGGACAAGCTAACATTGATTTGTGAAGGCTCGGAAACAAATCAAGGAAAATAAATTATCGATTCTTTGTCTGAGAAATTTGAGAATTTCAAAATGATCACATGAGAGACCTTGGATCAACCGGATGCTCGGTTCACGTAAATTACCAACGAGCTATCTGCACTTGGAAAAGAGTATACACGAGAAAGAAAATATGTATGAAGATTTTAAGAAGTCTCCCGATTGAATGGGAAATGAAGGTCATGGCACTAAGACATTCCATGGACCTATCCAAGACATCCAACCATGAGCTATTCTCGGATCTCAAAGCCTGCGAATTTGAAATGAGAAGAAAAAGACCGAGGAAGAGACAGTTGTACCCAAAACAAATACTCTAATTGTTAAGGATGGCAAGAGAGTCGAGGTCAAAGAAGTCATTGACCAAGAGGAAATAGCCGATGGTTAAAAGGTTTAACAAGTTCTTCAATAAGAACTACAAAAGAGGCAAGGACGAATCCTCCGAGGCGACACTCGGCTCCCTCCAAGACAAGGGAAGATAGGCCAATCAAAGGGTTGACAATCCAAGAATGGAAAGAGTCGATCAAAAGGCTGAAAATCTATCTTTAGAAGCTAGCAAAACCAGTGTCATTATGCGATTGATTGCCCATACCTCGTAGTCAATAAATACAGGAATGAAGAAGAAAGAAAAAAAGTCTTGAGAGAAAGAAGAAAGAAAAGAAAAAGGCAATCTTTGAGCCGCAGCAGAGATTTGAGACAAACAAGTCAAGAGACACAACGATTGAGAGTAGTGAAGCCGACTACTCAACCGACTCAAGAAGAAGCCTTGATCTATTTGATGGCCAAGGAGCAAGACCAACCTGACCAAGAAGATGAGGTACACTCTAACTCATCACACTCGGTCTAGTGATAGTGACCGTGACACACACACACTTCATCACCCACTGATCTTTATGATTCATTAGGCAAAATGATGAAAGATTTTGAACACATTAAATCCTCACACACACTACTAAATGAGGAAAACACCTACTCAAGAGCAAAAACTTACAAATGACTAAGGAGTCGAGTACTCTAAGTCAAATAGGCGATGAGAATAAAATCTAAAGACCCGAAAATGATAAGCTAATAGCAGAGATAGCTGCTATAGAAAAGAGGAAAATGACCTCAAAAATGTGATTGCCTCATTCACTAAGGCATCTAAATCATTGGATGATCTTATCATGAGTCAAAGAGATTGTGGCGACAAGGCAGCTTAGGATTTAATTCCTCGTGCTATCAAGCTCCAAAAGTGATTTTGGAAAAAGGATCTTCAAGCAATGAAGTATCTCAAAAATCCAAAACTCCAAATGGTGCACACACATTTATTCCAAAGCATAATCACAAGCAAACGGCCTTGGTTATAAAGGAAAAGGAAAACGAACCGATTTGAGTGTCTTTGAGAAAACATTGAGAAGAAATCCACCGAGTTCCTCAAAAACTCCAAACAGAAATACTCAGTAAAGAAAAAGCAGAGCTACCAAAACCCCGGAAGTTCTATAAAAGAAATACATATGAAGGGAATGGTAGAAAGCACCCAAGCCAAGTGATTGGAATAATGTGAACTATCGGCAAAAGACCATGGAATATAAACCCAAATGGCAAAGGCCAGAACTCAAAGAAAGGCCATTCCAAAGGTATAAGAGCTTTCATCAAGACACATATGCACCTAGGCACTACACTCGGAGACTTCACAACTACCCAAAGAAGGCTATTGCTAAAACACATACACAGCATACGAGACAAAAAGAGACAAATTGTATGAACCTAGAACCCCAAGCAATTTGCCAAAATTAATTATGATTATGGGACTAATAGATGGCAATCCCTTAGAGTCAAATCATTTGGCTATAGGTTGGTTAGATCATCTTACAATACTAACCCCTCAGACCCCAGGCAAGTATGGGTACCTAAAACTTAATTTCCTTGTTTTGCGAGTTCAAGAACGAAATGCCTAAGTGCGAACCTGGTACATGGATAGTGGTTGTTCCGGACATATGACAAAAGGAAGTCAAAGGAGCAAAAGTCATATTTGGAGGAAATGAAGCTCCGGAGAAATAAGAGGCATTGGATCCATCAAGAAAAATGGATTAGAAATCACAAATGTTGCATATGTTGAAGGACTCAACTTCAACTTGCTAAGCATCGACCAACTCGTGACAAGGATATAATGTTGGATTTAACATGGGTATATGCCAAATCGAGATCTTGAATCAAATGAAATTGTGTTGCAAGGATGCGGAGACAAAAGAACATGTATGTCGTGGATTGGTCAATCGCAACACCAAACACCTGTCTATTAGCAAAGAAACCTGGTTGAATCAAGTTAGGTACCGTGGCACAGTTCGAGTCACCCTGAATTTCAAAACAATTAACAAGCTTGCGGAAAATCTTGTAGAAGGACTTCCAGGACTCGATATACAAGAAGGAAAGTGTATGTGATGCATGCGGATGGGAAAGCAAATCAAATCATCATTCAAAGAAAAGACATGTCCATCTTCAACAAGAATATTGCACTGCTACATATGGATCTATTTGGTCCAGTTGAACCAGGTGGCATAAGTGGGAAGAAATACACCTTAGTGATAGTAGATGACTACTCAAGATATACATGGACAATATTCACGTGTAAGAATAAAGAAACTCTACGAAAACTACCACAAATGATGAAGAGGATTCAAAATGAGAAAAGTCAAACCATTATCAAAATAAGATCGGAGGAAATCGAGTTTGTCAATGGTATAATAACTTCGATATTGTATTGAAAATGGTATTGGTCATGAATTATCTCTGCGTTAAGGACTCCATAGCGAGAATGGAGTTGCGAAAGAAGAAACAATGAACCCTAAAAAGCGGCAGACCATGTTAGTTGAAGCGGGGCTACCTAAAAGATTTTGGCGGCAATAAACACAATGCTACACTCAAAATAGATGCATGATAAATAGACAATTGACAAAGACTCCTATGAAATTTGGACAGGAGAAAGCCAAATGTTGCATATTTTAAAATATTTGATTGCAAATGCTTCATCCATAACAATGGCAAAGATAATTTAAAGGCTTTTGATGCTAAAGTCGATGAAGGTATCTTCTTGGGATACTCAAATTAAAGCAAAGCCTCTGAGTACTCAACAAGAGGACTATCGTTCTGAGAGGAATCCATTCATGTGGTGTTTGATGAGCCAAATGTAAATGGAGAAGACATTGAAGAGTCGATTGATAAGTTTGAACCAACCAACCATGCGAAAGAGTCCCTATCTTTGGTCAAGCCGGAATTATAAACCCGGATGAAGATGAGATAGCTAAGTCTCAAAAACAGTGGAAAATCTGCGGCTAAGTGATGATGAAGAGAGTGATCAAAGCAACATAGTAAAGACGATCGAATCCACTAACTTACTCCAACCTTGATGTAAGATGGTGAGAGACCATCCACCGAACTAGTCATTGGAGATGTAAGAGAAGGTGTCAAAACAAGATCTAGAACTCAACAAAAGCGATGTTCACCGCTTCGTCTCTCAAAATAGAGCCTAAAGATGTGTCACAAGCAATTTGGATGACACACATTGGATTGGAAGCCATGCAAGAAGAGCTGATTTGAAAGAAATAAAGTCACGGGGAATTGGTTCAAAGACCCACCCATCAAAATGTTATTGGCACTAAATGGGTGTTCGAAACAATATGAACGAGGAAGGTTACGTGGTAAGAAACAAAGCAAGATTAGTAGCCAAAGGATATTGCCAAGAAGAAGGGATAGATTTTGATGAAACATTTTCCCCTGTAGCAAGATTGGAAGCTATAAGGATGTTTCTTGCCTATGCAACTCACAAGAATTTTATTGTATATCAAATGGATGTAAAGAGTGCATTCCTTAATGGTTTATTGGAAGAAGAAATGTATGTTGAACAACCTCCAGGATTTGAGCGAAGACTCTTGAAGATAAGGTATACAAACTCAAGAAAGCTCTATATGGATTGAAACAGGCACCAGCATGGTATGATACTTTGTCACAATTCTGATCGAGAACGGATTCACAAAAGGCAAAATGGATAGAACACTCTTGAGAATTCAAGATGCGAAGAGTATATTACTTGTTCAAATATATGTGGATGACATTATTTTTGGATCCACAAACAAACATTGTGTGATAAATTTTCAAATCTCATGCAAAGCAAATTCGAAATGAGCATGATGGGAGAGCTGACATTCTTCCTTGGACTCCAAGTGAAACAATGAAGGATGGAACCTTCATAAGTCGGACAAAATACACCAGAGATTTAATGAAGAAATTTGGTATGGAAGAGAAGTCTTGAAAGAAAAATACCAATGAATACATCGATCAAAATGGACATGGATGCGGATGGCAAGCACTCAGATCAAACAAGATACGAGCACTTATTGAATCATTGTTTTATCTCACGCCAAAGCGGGCGGACATCACATTTGTTGTAGGTGTATGTGCAAGATTTCAATCTGCTCCAAAAGAAAGCCATATGATGCACAAGAGAGGATCTTGAGATATTTGAAAGGAAACCAAGAAGTTGGCTTATGGTATCCAAAGGAAGGCGGATTCAAGTTAATTGGCTATTCGGACTCGACTATCTTGGATGCGAGTTGACGAAGAGCACCTCGAGCACATGTCAAATGCTTGAAATAGGCTAATTTCTGGTTTAGCAAAAAGCAAAATTCAATAGCCACCTCTACAACCGTGACGAGAATACATAGGCTAGCGGCAAATTGTGCCCAAGTCCTATGGATGAGACAAAGAATGGTGAGAGACTATGAAGTTGAAGAAAAGGAAATTCCAATCATGTGTGATAACACAAGTGCAATTGCAATCACTCAAAATCCTTTGTTGCACTCAAAGAACAAAGCATATCGATGTCGAGATATCACTTCATAAGAGATCATGTTGAAAAGAAGGACATCACCTTGGAATATATTTCAACGATAAAAATTGGTGACATATTCACAAAACCATTATGTGAGTCAAGATTTGAAGAACTCAAGCATAAGTTAGGGTTAATTGAGTGAGTGACACTCGAAGACTCAAAGAAAAGAAATGAAACATGAAAAGGGAAAAAGAGTCAACTCTCAAAATCACTAAGTGAATTAGCCGTATCGGAAAAGACAGTTTATGCCGAGTTAGGCGACGGTGAGTATTTACATGTGAGGAAAGAAGAGTTAAATCAGCTAAGGGACCAACAAGTGGTGATAAAAACACAATCGTTTTTACTTAAGCGGGAATGTTTTTAAGAATGACGTCGGATAATTATGACGTGTACAGCAAAAGTCGCGCACACAAGCTTATGATTGGATATAAATGTTTGCCGCATTAAATACGAGACATTAAATGCTAATCGGCGTGCAAAATCTAAGCCGTTGATTTCGATCACATTTCAAAAACCACCCGCACGTCCTTTCATGAACCATACTTAAACCATTTTCGTCCGTTTCTCTCACACATTACCAAAAGCTGTTCATTTCTCTCTCTCAAAAGCAAAGGCAAAAACTCTCTCTCAAAACCCTATCAATCTTCAAATCATCTTCTAAGTTTCGTTCGGTGAAATACAAAAATGGCTTTTACTCATGATTTTGTCAAGCTAGGAAAGCAAATCCACACCGTCTCTCAGTGGATTTCGAGGGTATGGTCAAACAGAGTCCGATGACACCCTCGTAAAGAAGATCGCCGAAAAACTAGAAACGCCTGTCGGGCTAAAACCATTTACGGCGATGGAGTTTCTAATGACCTATGTGGAAGAGGTTGCCGCGTTCTCGTGAACGATGAGATTCACGATGAGGATCAAATCCTCTGTTCACGGGAAGGAGTTCATCATTACGCGCCAAGGATTTGGCGAGAACACCGCTCGTTAATGCGGAAGTAACACGAGAAATCAATGAAGGCGATGTTGATTTGACTGGCCGCTGGAAGAAGTAGCCAAGACCGATCTTTGAAAAAGATAGTCTACACAAACTAACAAGAGGTCACAAAAGAAGACTACCACAAATTGTTGGACATCGTTGCCAAATGCATAGACATCAAATTTGGCGGCTTTGACCACCGTCCAAAGCAAAATTGATCGTAATGGCTGCAATCATTGAGGAAAAGAAAGTGAATCCTGAGTTTGTCTACAGACTCGCCCGACGTTGGGAACAAATACTTCAAGGAGGATGGAATGTTTGGAGGTTTCTGAGGATACGGCGGTGATTGGCGGTGATGGAGGTAAAAGGAGTCCTCTTCGACATGGAAAAGCGTTCCATGTAAACAAAAGTATGTTCGAGATCAAATCTCTCTGCGCACGAGAAGAGAGCCTACGCTAAGAGAGGCGACAGTGAGGGGGAATCACCGACACAAGATACATTGTCTCCTCTCCTCCAAAGAAAAAGGTCTCTCCTGCGTGCTAAGAAAAAAGACCGATGCTCCTGCAAAGAAAGAAAAAGAAACCTCTCCTCACCCCGCCCGCACTAAAATCACTGCCCCAGCAGGTGTCTCCCGCCCTGCGGCCAAACGGCGGAGAAGGAATCTCAAATACCTTCTCTCGGTTGTCAAGAAAAGGAGAATCGATAAACCAAGAAGGCCAGCTCCTCGAAGAAAAAACAACGACGCCCCCGCCGCCCCAAGACTCGGAAGAAACCCTATCCAACCAGAAATCCCTCCGGTACAAACAAGGAGAAGAAGAAGAATTTTCAAGTGTTCGAGCTTGAGAAACCGGGCCGAGTCACCCACTCACCGGGAGAAGATACCCGAGACCGGCTAGGAGAAATGGAGTCTCGAAGTGATCGATGAAACGGCCAAGTCTGCTTTGGCCGATCGGCGAGGGCACTCGAAGACCAGTAGATGTAAACGGAACAACGGAGGAACAAGGAATGGTGGAGACAACCGAATCACCTGTTGATAGGGTTGTTTCTCCACCCGTAATAACAGAGGGCTTGAGGATGTTGAGCGGCCAAGTCTCTCGCCCTTAATCCCGAAACGAGGGCCAGCCAAGAGAATGATGAAGACGATGTGATCATGCACTCTCCATTGTATCCAGGACGTACAAAAATCGTCTGCGAGAGGAGAAAATGGAAGTTTGAGCTTATCCGAGTTCATTGCTTAGGAAGAAGAACTCTTGATTTCTTGAGGTGGACACATCTTTGCAAGCCCTTGACGAGGATAACCTGCATCAATATCTTTGTAGATTCGAAAAGAAAATGAACGGGCTAAAGCGGTGAGGACGCAGAGGCACGTGAGAAGGCCAAGATCTGCCCTCTCACCTAAGCACCCCAGAACATACACATCCTCACTTTGACGCCCTATCGAGAAAGTGATGAGGATCCGACCTGTTCTTTGCCACGTAAGAGTTGCAAATGCGGAAAGCAATGCAAGAGTCCGAATCCTTCATGAGCAAAGAATGATGAATGGACCAGGAGAGTCCTCCAAAATACAAATGGAGATAGACCCAATGGGAGTGGTGCAAAGATATTGTAAGTCCAAGAGACTACGATAATCTAGAGGGTGAATAGATTATCTCCATCTTTTCGATTTCGCCCTCTTTTTCGAACCAAATGCTCAAACACAATAAAAATGTGCGGAATGTAAATAGCACACGTCGATTTATAGAGCTTCACCCCACCTTTAGGGACTACGTGCTCTACCACCCCAAAGATATCCGGGATGGGTTTCGAAAAGAGAAAAAGATTTTATTAATAATTACCAAAATTATTACAACAAAATCTTACACCAACACCTTGAAGAGCACCACACTCTTCTTCAACACCACCTTTGAGATTACCATAATCTCTCTTGAAGATTACCACAATCTCCAACGGCACCTTGTGAAGATTACCACAATCTTCAACCTTGAAGAATACCAAATTCTTCAACACCTCAACAAAAAGATTACCACAATCTTCTCACACCTAACACCTAGATCACCCAAGTGTGTTCTTACCACAAACACTCACAAGGATATCCCGTGTTTGAATGATTTACCACAAATTCAAGATTACAACTCGATAATTGATAATACAATAGAGTGCAAGTGTAATCAAGAATAGCTAGACCTCAAGAATGTGAAAGTGAATAACTAGGAAAATTACAACAAGAAATAAGACATGTAAGAACAAGTATATTCTTGAGTGTATCTTGTTGTGTTGTAGTTTTCTCTCTTGTTGTGTTGCTTCAATTCTTCATCTATTTATAGAAGATGTCTTGGACATGATAGGCTCTCCTGGAGATTGAAATCAGAAAAAATTGCAAGACAAATGAAGAATATAGCTGTTAGAAATCAACTCCATGATTTAAGGAAATGTTGTCTCACATCAAACGGTCGATTTTTTTTGTCAAACTTGAGGGCGGCCGTCGAGCACAAATAGACGTTTGAAAATGAGAAAACACATTTACACAGGCGGCCGGTCGGCCGGGGGTTTGACCGGTCGACCACGTGTCCAAATTCGAACAAAACCCAAAACGAGTCCAGGAGGTTCTGCTTTGAAATTGCTCCCAAGCACCTCGGCCGACCGTCGACGTCCCGATCGGCCGATCGGCCGACCATACCGATCTACCACCCTCGTGGCCTGGTCTACCAAATTTTTTTCAAAGAAATGGCTTATACACCTTTTTCACAACTTTCACTACGGATGCCCTATAGGGCGACCGTTTGGCCACAAAACAAAAATGTTGTCCAATTTTATATCGAAAATAAACTTCAATAAATACTCCGAAAAATAGTAAAAACATTTTAGACCGATCGGGAGTATTAGGACAACATTTAGAAACATTGTTTTGGTGTAAAAATACATTAACAAAAAATCATATAAATGTGTTGTCCAATTTTGTCGAAAATAAACTTGAAGAAATACTCCGGAAAGTATTAAAACCATTTTAAAACATTTAGGAGTATTTGGACAACCTTTAAAAACATTGTTTTGGTGTAAAAACAAAATCATCAAAATCATGATAAAACCATTTATCAAACAATCTCCCTTTTTGATGATTACAAACCAAAACAATTTTAACGAGGTCGATTTTGAAAACAAAACAATTTTACCTAGGTTAAAAGAACTATCCGTTGTGAGCGACAACATTCCATGCAATATAAACACAAGGATGGGAGTAGAGATATTTAAACCACATGTTACAAATGCTCCCCTATCAACATGCACAACAAGAGTTATATAGAAGCAACTTAAACATAAGCTAAAATATTAGCTTTTTGATATTGAGCTTAAGTATCAATAACTTAAAAGCTCCCCAAAAGAGATATCATTAGAACCGTATATAAGTCCATACTACAACCAATGGACCATGATTCATACATAACCATAATGCACCAAATGGACTAAATGTGATCCATAACTTATGGCTTTATGAAGCCATAGCTTATAGCTTCTTTTCGTTTATCTTATCTTAGCTTCTTTGAGCTAACGAGCTTATAACCTGTTTCTCCCCTTTGGAATCATCAAAAAGAATGTTAGCACGATAAATACATCATATATCATATCAAAGTGCGCAACAAACCGATGTATCGAGCTATTTGAACATTGAAGCTTATAAACCAAATAGGAGGGAAAAGTCGAATCATACGACTTGTAGAGGTTTATGAAAACTTATTTGATAAGCAAGACATGATCTCTATAAATGTATAAGACTTTTGAAATCGAGAGAATCATGTAGGTGATGAATTTTTCATTGAAACGTTTTATCGAACACTTGGCGGGCGTCAAAAATTGAAAAAAATATATATAGCCCTTGTAAATGAAATCAAACCAAGTTTTTCATCACCAAATGCAATTTAATAAATATCATTCATCAACAATCAATAAGCTCATCACAAACATATACTAATTTCATCAAGATAGTACATATAGGCCAAGTTCTCAAGGGTTTAACCCAATTGAGATTAAGGAAGTAAATTCTTACCATTTGATCGGTAAAGATGAGCAATGATGATGATAACCGAGCTAGATAATCCCCAAAATATATAATTCATGCATCAAAACACATTTGAAGTGAAATGTGTGTGCAAATTGCAAAGGGACAAAAATGAACCAAAAGAGCCAAAATGGCTAAGTCTGGGAAAAACAAGCGATTTAATCCAGGAAATCACGATGGGCGACCGGTCAAGGGCTAGGGCGACCGGTCGAGCAGTGGGCGGCCGGCCGACCCTTGCCCCTGGTAGCCCACGCTTCTTTCTCATTTTGCAAATTCAAAATTTGATCCAAAAATCGATTTTTCGCCCCTAAGTTTTAAAAAACGCAAAATGCAAACGTAGACCTCATTCAATATACATTATGTCATAATCAAGCTCGAAATGAGGTAAAATACTCGGATTAACGATCAAAAAGTCCATGCGAGTTATCCTTGAGACGGAATTAAACACATCTCAAGTTTTTGTTAAAAATCACAATCCCTTAGAAAATATATCGAATCTCATATGTTTAGTTCGATTATGACGAACAAATTTTGAATACGAATAACCGTATAATAGATACCGAACTTGTTATCCCGAAAAATAAGAACTTTTTAAAGCTTTGGATACAACAAGTCATAAGAAGAAGTGCCTTTCAAATATTTGACAATTTCTTTTAATGGCACTTTAATGAGATTCGTTGGGATAGTTTTTTGAAGTCGAGCATATAGACATAAGGCATATGGAATGTCGAGTCTATAGGAATAATACAAGAAAACATACCTCGAATTTGTTTGTCAACCGACATGCCTTTCTCAACCTTTGTCAATCTTTAGCCATAGAGGTTGAGATAGTTCTTCTTTCTTCAATGCCTAACTCCTTCAAGAGTTATTTTGAAATATAACTATCTTCTTGGCATTGAATAATTTGAAGTCCAAGCGATAAGTTGAGCTCCTCATCATGCTCATCTCGAGTTCACCTAGTATCAACTTAGAAAAATATCTTGCACAAATATTCATTAGTAGCACCAAATATTCTCATAAATATGCACAAGTTTAAACAATATTGCCCTTTTTCACAAACAAAGAGAGTAGTATCAACTTTACCTCTTGTAAAATCATTTAGCAAAAATAGCTAAGTCTATCATACCATACACTTGGTACTTGTTTTAAAACCATACAAGGCCTTAAAAACAATCATTTGGCCTAGAAAAATTTTAAACCCCGAAGGTTGTTTTATATAGACTTCATCTAAAATAAAACCATTTAGAAATTTGGATTTAACATCCATTTGGTAAAGCTTGAAATTTTCTTAAAACAAGAATGGGCAAGTAAAATGCAAATAGCTTCAAAATGTGCTTGTGAGTGCAAAAGTTACACCATAATCATTACCTTCTTCTTGAAAATACCTTCGAGCTACTAACCTTACCTTAGTTCGACCAATGTTGCCTTGGTCATCGAGTTTGTTCCGGAATACCCTTTTTGTCTACTTCATTACTATCATCATAGGGCATCCAATTTGTCTAAGGTGTTCACAATAGAACATTTACATCCAAATATTTTGAGGTAACTAATATTTGGAGTACTTCATTTCTCATCTACACAACTTAACAAACTTATTAACGGCATCGCTTATATAAGCAAGAAAAAATAGCCCAAGTGTAAAAACATGCCTCAATCATAAAATATCTTGCAAAAGAGCATAGTAGGAATAGACACTATATACATATAGACCATGAAGCAAGAAACACATACTATGCATTTAGAATATCATCAAGAGTCTAATAAATCATGCAAGTTCAAATAAGCTTAAGAAAGCTATAAAAGGTCTGTTTTGAATTTTGAAAATCCGATAGCATATAGTTGAGACCTCATTTAAAAGAAGTATTTGAACAAGAGTTGACAAGTCAAATATCGAATAGTGCCTTTCAAAAAATCTAAAAGTCCTCTTAATGCCACTTGTATGAAATACTATGAAAAACAAGCACATAGGCACATGGCAATACATATATCGAGTCTATAAGAATAAGAATAACACAAGTAAATGTACCTCGATAATTTATGCCTTTCTTGACAAATAATGACGTAAATGGCCATTTGTGAAAATATGTAAATCCTACACAATTCTTAAAACAAATCTAGCACAAATCATAATGATAGAAGTGTAGGCTAAGAGATATCACAAGTAAGCTCATGCCATAAAAATCCATAAAAGATGATAACATACTTTAGTCTACAAAAATGCACAAGAGTTTTAAAAACATCATATAAGGTCTTTTTTTTCAAAAAACATTTAAAAGCACAAATATATATTGAAGACCTTAATTAAAAAAATAAAAACTTGAAAACTCATTTTGCAATTAAGACACAAATAAAAGCATGCATAATAACAAAATAAAATGCATATTAACTAGAGAGATACGGGTTACCAATTACGCCATTTCCATGGGTTGTGTCGTTCCCATTGTTGATGATATCTTCCCCTCGAGAAGTCACTTTGTTGATGATGACTTCTTTGATTGCTCCATTTCCAAGGTTTGTTGCTTTCCCATTGTTGAAAGTCTCTTCTTCTTTGAAAATCATCTTGTTGATGATGTCTTTGTCATTTCAAGGATTGTGTTCTTCCCATTTTTGATTATATCCTCTTCTTGGAAATTGGCTTTGAAAATGTTTTTCTCCTTTGATCAAATGAAATGGTCATTTGATGTCTTCTTGGCGGTGTAAATTTTCTTTGATCATTATTTCACGGTACCTAATATGACATTGTTTTGTGGTACCCTCATGTGTTTGGGGTCCTTTGGGATTAGTCTTGAGACTTTTAGGCCTCCAACAATAATTAGAGCTATTTCTAGCTCGACAAGAATTAGTCGTATGACCCTTTTTACCGCAATAAAAACAAGTAATAATTCTAGGAGCATAATGACCAACGCGCTTAGAGACTTGATTCTTTTTCATGTGATTGACACCCTTAAAGCTTATGATCAAGTTCTAGTTTCGAATTATCACAACAATCAACAATATCGGTCATTCTATCGGTACTCAAGTTGGATTTAGATAAATCATTTTTCAAGCAATTTATATCCTCAACGAGAGTACTATTTTCTTTCTCAGGTTTCTAACCTTGTCAAGAGTGGTGGTGTGAGCACATGATAGTGATTCATAGGAAGTAAATAAACTATCCTTATCATTTTTTAAAACAATGAATTCCTTTTTCAAATATTTGTATTTAACAAGTAAGTTTTGGAATTCAACTTGTAGTTCATCAAAATCATTTTGCAAATTACTATAATTATTATCATAGGAAGTAGAGGTTTAGAACTTACCTCGTTTTCTTCTTCGATGCCTATGAGGCATTGTTCAACTTCTTCATCATGGGAGGTTGTAGAAGGCTCATCCCATGTTGTTGGATTTGATGTTGTATCCATTTGTGAAGTAGATGCTTTTGAGTTGCTCCTTTCATTTGCATACACTTCATAGATGGCTTCTAATTTTTGCCATACTTCATGTGCCGATCGAATACCTACAACATGATCAAATTCCAAAGTAGTAAGTGAACAATACAAAATACTAAGAGCTTTACCATTTAAGGAGATGATTCTCTTCTCTTCATCATTGAGCTCTTTGAAGCCTTTAGAGGTGTGTGGTGTATTCTTCGTCGGAATGGATTCTCCATTGATGACGGTGTTCCAAATATCGAACCCGCAACTTTATAAATAGCATTCCATTCTTTCTTTCCAAAATGTAAAATTTTTGAATCAAATAGTGGTGGCTTAGTGGTGGATGTGCTTAGGTAAGATGAGCTTCATTCGTAGCCGACGATCGTTCTTCTTCACTCGCGATGTGAAACGAGCTTGCCAAGAGAGTTTGTCTCGATACCACTTGTAAGTCCAAGCGGCTACGATAATCTAGAGGGGGTGAATAGATTATCTCCATCTTTTCGATTTCGCCTCTTTTTCGAACCAAATGCTCAAACACAATAAAAAAGGTGCGAGAATGTAAATAGCACACGTCGATTTATAGAGCTTCACCCCACCTAGGGACTACGTGCTCTACCACCCCAAGATATCCGGGATGGGTTTCGAAAAGAGAAAAGATTTTATTAATAATTACCAAAATTATTACAACAAAATCTTACACCAACTCCTTGAAGAGCACCACACTCTTCTTCAACACCACATTTGAGATTACCACAATCTCTCTTGAAGATTACCACAATCTCCAACGGCACCTTGTGAAGATTACCACAATCTTCAACCTTGAAGAATACCAAATTCTTCAACACCTCAACAAGAAGATTACCACAATCTTCTCACACCTAACACCTAGATCACCCAGTGTGTTCTTACCACAAGAACACTCACAAGGATATCTTGTGTTTGAATGATGACCACAAATTCAAGATTACAACTCGATAATTGATAATACAATAGAGTGCAAGTGTAATCAAGAATAGCCTAGACCTCAAGAATGTGAAAGTGAATAGCTAGGCAAATTATAACAAGAAATAAGACAATGTAAACAAGTGTATTCTTGAGTGTATCTTGTTGTGTTGTAGTTTTCTCTCTTCTTGTGTTGCTTCAATTCTTCATCTATTTATAGAAGATGTCTTGGACATGATAGGCTCCTCCTAGGAGATTGAAATCAGTAAAAAATTGCAAGACAAATGAAGAATATAGTCAGCTGTTAGAAATCAACTCCATGATTTAAGGAAATGTTGTCTGTTTGTCAAACGGTCGATTTTTTTCATCAAACTTGAGGCGACCGATCGCAAGACAAATAGACGTTTGAAAATGAGAAAACACATTTACACAGGCGGCCGTCGGCCGACGGGGTTTGGACCGTCGACCACTATATCCAAATGGTCGAACAAAACCCAAAAACAAGTCCAGGAGGTTTTGTTTTAAATTGCTCCCGTGCACCGGTCGACACCGGTCGGCCGACGGCCGACGCCCACCGGTCGATGCCTCCGACGGCCGATCGACCATACCGGGTCTATCGCCACGGCCGACCGGTCGACCATACTGATCTACCGCCTGTTGACCAAGTGCACCCTTTTTCAAAGAAAATGGCTTATACACATTTTTTTCACAACTTTCACTACGGGATGCCCTATAGGGGCGACCGTTTAGCCTAAAACAAAAATGTTGTCCAATTTTATATCGAAAATAAACTTCAATAAATACTCCAAAAAATAGTAAAAATATTTTGGACCGATCGGGAGTATTAGGACAACATTTAGAAACATTGTTTTGGTGTAAAAATACATTAACAAAAATCATATAAATGTGTTGTCCAATTTTGTCGAAAATAAACTTGAAGAAATACTCCGAAAAGTATTAAAACCATTTTAAAACATTTAGGAGTATTTGGACAACCTTTAAAAAACATTGTTTTGGTGTAAAAATAAAATCATCAAAATCATGATAAAACCATTTATCAAACAAATATTGCCACCGTTGTTGCCGCCACTACTTCCCACTCACTTGGAAGAAGGAATTAAGGAACTCGGCGATGAAACTTGGAGTGTGGGGACCCCAGCTTGAGCCAACCCCTAATGAAGGTATCTTACCACCGCCCCAACGGTGAATACTCGGTGGAAACAGTGAGTCCGAGACGAGTGACCCCATTCCAAGTCACTCACCGTGGTGTGCAACCCGAGGTGAAACTCCTCCACCTGCAGCAAGGTCGGAGGATGTTGCGGTGACTCCACAATGAATCTAGGAGGTGAAGTGGAGAAGGAACAAACACAAAGTACACAAAGTTGTCATCAACGAGGCTCGCATAGCTTGAGACTGCCTCTCGGTGAGGTGCCAACCGCTCTGAAGGCTAATGACGCCGCTGATGCGGTCGAGGCACGAGGAAGGAATGCCCAGGAGTTAACACTGGGCGGCAAAAAGTGCACTCCGTGGAGTTGAAACTCCAATGGATGCCACCGCAGAAGACCCTAAGACAAACCGACACCCGAAAGGGATGTCCAAGGCCTCGTAGTTGAGACTGCGGGGAGGTAATGAAGGCCAACAGGAGGTTGAGACTTCCCCGAGGTAAAGAAGTCAAGTACGAACATCCCTCCTGCTATCATTGATCCATCGAGAAAAGGAGATAAGTGCGCTTCACGATTCCCGGATAATCCACGATGTAACCTTTCGGATCGGAAGGAGACGATGAAGATGAGTCATCCCCCAGGGATCGATCCAAAAGATTCAAATGACGATGTTCCAACCACGAGTAAGTCGACCTCAAGACTACTCGCCAAACTTTCAACTTTGATGATGAGCCACCCATGGAAATCTCATCATCATCCGATGATGCTTCGATAAGGCCGAGGACCGGTCAACTAATTTGGATAAATCGATTGAGACCAATGAAGTCATATGCGGTGAGGCTCAAGGCAAGTCGGGTCAACTTCACAACAGACCCACCGAAACAGTCCACCGCACAGCTCCCAAGTGCGCAGAGTTCGACTCCACAGGGAACTTCACGAGCACCACTCATCATTGAACAAATCCCGATTCCGTGATGATCCCTTTGTAGAATCATTTCCATTCTCTCCTCGGAGGTACTCGACCTCCCCGAAGAATCGAAAAAGAGATCTCGAGCGCTTCCACTGCATCCTGTCATTCCATCGATACCATCGTTCGATTGACTATGATTTTGACGATGCTTGGCCGTCGTCGGCTAAAACAAATGGAACAAATTGAAGTTCGGGAGGTGTTCAAAGCATTATTTTTGAAATTGAAGCGGATGGAGAGGCACTAGGCCTCGATGGACATGAGACTCGGATAACGGGGATGCCAACCTTATCACCCGACTTGAGAGGCATAATAGTCGAATCCGGGAGTGGTGGCAACATAAAGAAGAAACAATGTGTGTGGAACAAGCTAGATATTTGAACATTGTTCAACAAGTCGTTGATCCAGCGAAATGAGAATGCGATGCAAAGACAAAATTGAAAGAACACATTGAGCAAATGCATGAATCTCACACTCTTTGAGATAAAGTCATTGTGTGAGCAAAATAAGAATGAGCTCCTGCGTATGGAAGAAAACATGGATCGAAAATTCGATCTTCTCATGTCCGAGATGAAGTTGATTAAAGTTGAATCCAACGCTACTTTAGCTCGAAGCATACTCATGTAAAGATACTTGCAAGCGAGAACTCGGCTAATCCTGGCTATCGCCACTCGACTTCCGCCGCTAGTTTGTTTCCAGGGTTCCTTCTCCTTTGATGATGCCAAAAAGGGGAAGAGGAATACCTAAAAGCGTGAAGGGATCCTCAAGTTGAGAAGGAGGGAGCAAATTGTGAAGGCAAAGACAAATGAGAAAGTATTAAAAGAAAAGAAAGGGAAGTCTTTGAGGGGGAATGATCGAAAGATGTGACCTTGATGATTGCTAAAACCCCCAACAAAGTCTTGTCACACGGTGATATTATCAAAAACTCCAAGTGATTCTGCCACTCCAACACTCTGTTGTACCAATGGTTTGAAAAAGAAAAGACGATTGAAACAGGGTTGGAGGAAGTGGAAGGAATGATGAATGCCCGAGTTATGGATATTCAAACAACATGGAGGCATTCCAAAAGAGACAGAGACACTTATGCCATCTCGTATCGGGCCGAGCAAGATCGATTGATGAATTTAAAACGCCGCATCCCAAAGGATACTTCGCAAGCATGTCCATGGCTCAAGCCTCGGACTTGTCTTGAGAAAAGTGGTCTCACACTATGTGAAGAAGGCGACAGCGACAGACTACCGATCGCTCTGCAGTCACTCCGCTAGTCACTCACCACCGGGAAAAAGAAGACCCAGACAATAAACGCCCGGAGATAGAGGAAGAAGCGGTGGTGGAGGAAGAGGTTTGAGACTGATCTCGCCCAAAAACATTGAGTACATAGATCCGGCAAGAAAGGAGGGATCTACCTGGGCTGGTTTTGACGAAGTAGCCAATCTGCAAGTGGCTAAGAACAATCTTGAGTATGTGAAAAGAATTGAAGAAAAAATAAAAGACAAACTCAGCTATGGGAGGAGAGACAAGAGAGTCTAAGAAGAGATGAAGGCCTTAAAGGCGTATGAAAAGAAGAAGAAAGGTGAAGATGAGAAAAAAGAAGAAGATCAGAGATGACAGAGTGAAGAAGATGAGAGAAGGAGAGGCGTGAAGGAGATGAAGTGTTGTTGTCCACCCCTTCATGTATTTTACTATGTAAATACATTTTATGTAAGTCTTTCCATACACTATATAAAAACTGTACAAACTCTATACTTGTGTAAATATAGAACAACATGGTTAGCTTAAGCCCCGTTAAACTCGATACATTTTTGTTGGTTTAAGCTCGATACACTCATGTGACTATGTAAAGAACAAGGATGTTATGATCAATAAAAGATCGATTCTAAACATACATTATGTGGTTCTACATTTGTCTGTGTGTATCTTTTTGTTAAATAATTGTATGGATGTTTTAAGTTTTGGCATCATCAAAAAGGAAATTGTTGGGAAATCATTTTGTAGATTTTGATGAATGCCATGTAAAACTTAGAATAGGAAGTTGGCACCCCATTTTTGGTTGTAAACGCATTGTAATAGATAGGCTGGTCAAGTCGAGTTAAGTCGGCTATGCCTAAACATGCAAGAAGACAACTAGAGACTAGAAGGAAGACTCACCGCAAGACAAAATGAGTATAGCAAAGAAGAGAAGACGGAACTCGATCAAGGTGCGGTGAGAGCGGTGAGTAAAGTATCGACCAAGTCAACTCAAGACAAACCAAGTCCCAAGATCGAAATGACAGAGGAGTCATCAAATGATTGAAAGTCGACTCAAGTCACCTGGGAATGTGAAGAAAATGCGATCCGTCAAGACAACCTCGAAAGAGATCCGTTGCCTGAAATCAAGAGAATTACTTAAACAAGTAATACCTCCATACGCTTTTCTTGGAGTGCTCGGTTCGAGAAGCGTGCAAAAGGAATAAACCAACGGGAAGCATTGCACCATGTCGAACTCAAAAGTCAAGAATCATTCATACGAGGAAATGGAATTTCCAAGGATCGCAACAAGACAAGCCAACGACCATAAGTGACTTTCAAAAATAAGCTATCTCTTCAACGGCGATTTTTGAAAGATCACTATAAAAGGCGAGGAATAACTCGAGAGAAGGTTACTCAACCACGAACATTCAAGCAAACATTTGAATCAGTAACCTAAGATATTCTCAAATCATTCGAGATCAATCCTCAAGTCTACATTACGAAGAAATCAATCCAATACTCACCGTGTGAAGGAAAGATAACTTCAATCGAGTTGAAGAGGAAGTTTTGAAGAGTCAAGGGTCTACATTCCACGGGGATTGTAGAAAGGTTCAAGTCGAACCAGTCTCAAGTTTTGGAGGGCTTCGTGATCAAATCCAAGAAGCTTGAGCAAGTGGGTCAGTAGAAGCAAGCAGCCTACCCCGTGAAGAAGTTCGAGTCGCACGAGAAGCCGGTGCGTGAGCAAGGCATCTCCGTGATCGAGTCCCAAAGGATCAAGTCACCGGTTGTGTGATCAAGACTTGTATCCGGAATGTTACCACTCAGTATCTTGATTAATACTTAGTGGATTCCTCCAGGAGTTTCGAAGAGATGAGTAGAAGAATTACCCCATCTTCGAACCTCTATAAAAATTTATCGTGTCATTTACATTTCAAAGACTTTAATTCTCGCATCTTTATTTGTTTAACTCTGCTTTGATATATTTGCTATCCACTTGATAATCTCTAAGTGCTAAAACCAAGTATTAAATCAAACTAAACCAAATTTAAGGGTGTTAAGTCTTCGCAATAAAACAAACCACAATTGAGCTAAGTCTTTAGTCTTAACAACCGAGTTATTCTATCAACAACTCGGTCCGAGTCATGAGTGACTAACTCCACCGATTAACTAACTTAGTTGTCCACCAAGGACACAGTTGTGAAGTATTAACTCAATACTTAAAAAGACTAATCGAAAAAGTTGGTAAGGTTTATTCAACCCCTCCTTCTAAATCTTACACTCACATCCCTCGGGACCAACAATCCCTATTTTGGGTCCTCAATATGAATATTACCATGAGTTTCTTAACTTAATTGTTTAAAAATGATCAAATGAGTAACTCAAGAAAGTTTAAATAAGGATGCAAAATTTTATTTTCTTCACGATAAAACCTCACCTTTGTCCTCACAATTCTTTTAATAATAATAAATAAATAAAAGAAAGAAAAGGAAAGGAAACTAATTAATAGGCCAAAAGAACTTGTGTAGCACTCTGCACTTAGGAAAAGTGACCATATTCTCATAAAAACGAATAATATACGTCACTACTTTTGCATCACTGAATTACGTACACCACTTTATATTTAGAGTTTTAAATGTATATTTAATTATTTTTTTCTTTTATAATCGAAATTCCATGTTCCCATGACTAGTCCTCGGGGAAACATAATCCGACTCTCAGAATTGCCTCATATAAATGAAGAATGCACAATGGCTCCGGATCCCTAACATCCTCAACTACTACCGCACAAGGAGTCATCTCCCGCACAAGGAGGGTCAAGTGATTGTTTCATGCGCCGGACTCCATCTATCCACAATAGCAGTTTCCATCGAGTTCCAACCTCCCACCCCTCTATCCGATTGCGGTTCCCATAGAGTTCCAGTCTCCCACGCCGCGCGTGAAGCTATCAATATTAATTGTTCCATCATTGTGCCCTAAAGCTCGAACCCTTGCCTCTCCAAGAATTACTTCATTTGTAATCAATTAGCCGCAAGTCATTGGTTAATTAGTTGTTTCCTTGTATAACAAGAACATGTTATAATCATTAATCGGTCACTATATTAAGGTTGGTCGTCGTCGCATTACTTTTACATAAATAATATTGAAAAAAATATGTTTCTAATAAGATTCTACACTCTCGACTAATCACGTAACTAGGAGCGGGCCATATATTATATATCAATTCATTTCTTTAACTTTATATAACCAATAACCTATATATTAGATACAAATTGATTACAATTTAAATTTTATTGCTTAATATAAGATATTGAAACTATACTTTTATGTGATTGTAAGTATTGTTTTTTATTATTTTTTTAGAACATTTAATATTTGTTAACCTTAAGTGTAATATCCGTCTTATCTCATTGTCGAGAGATTTTGTTTTCCTCTCATTATCGAGTGACTTTGATCATTTTGCTTTTATCTTTCTTCTTTGATGAGTGTCTCGATATGTTGATGGAACCAACTCTAGCGAACTATCATTGCATGATGAGGAAGAGGAAGGCTTCATCCTCGACAAAGGGTGAAGTTACGCCTACAAATACGAATTTCGATCTATGTCTAATTGGAAGATTTCTTCATCGAGAAGAGTATCAATATTCATATTATGAAGAATCGTCGGCAAATGTTTGGCGACTGTGAAGGGTATTCATATACGTGAAATAGGATCTCAATGATTTCTATTTCGATTTTTTCATCCCTCGGATATTAAAAGGGTATGGGAAGGAGGACCCGGTTCTTTGATAACTTCCTACCGATTCTACACCAACTAAAGACAGGAGATGTTCCTTCAGTATTCCGCTATTCTTTGTTCCTTTCTCGGTTTAAATATATGATATACATGTGGGATATATGCGTGAGAGTGTTGGGAAGCAGTTGGAGAATTTTATCGGTATGTTCTCGGAGTATGGTGCTAATAATAATTCTGCAATAGTTCGTACATATATGAGGATTAAAGTGGTTCTTGATGTTCGTCTTCCTCTCAAACGATTCAAAAAAATTAAGTGTCAATCGAGATTGACTGTGGGTCGACTTTAAGTATGAAAGATTGGGAATTTTCTGTTACATCTGTGGATTGATGGGGCATGATGAGCGATTTTGTGACAAAATAGTTCATATTCCGGTGGAGGAAATCAAAAAGAATGGGGAATTTGGCTTGAGCCCCAAATAGAAGATTTGCAAATAAGGTAGGAGAAAAATGGCTTCGAGGATTCGATGGATGAAGGCGCGTCGGAGTATGGTGCATCGGAGAGTTTTTCGGAGGGGACCAATGGTTAATCCAAATCGAAATGTGGATGTGGTAATTCCACAAAATCGAGGGATTGAGCGGAGTCGGTGTGCGATTAAAAAGCGATTAAGTAATTGCCCAATCGATATGGCGATTACAAATAATAAAGTGGATGGTCAAATTTTAAAATTTGCTCAAGATAAGGATGGCTTAATGGGCTTGGGCCTTGGTGAAGAAAGGAAGAGGGAAGGGGCTTATTTCTAATGAAGCCCAATCAACGGTTAATCGTGAAGGAAGTCGGATATTGACAGAGAATGATAATGTACGAGTTCTCGGTGATGTTAATTTTTTAACTACGTTCTAGGCTCCGGACCGCCGAGCCCAATGATCGTCTTAAGCTAGAATTGCCGAGGATTGGGTTATTCTCGAGCAATTCCAGGCCATCCGAGAGCTCGTCGGCGAGCTCACGGACCCGATATAATCTTTCTTTTTGAAACCTTGGCACATGCTTAATAAGGTTGAGGAATTGAGAAGGAAGATTAATTTTGAAAATTGTTTCTCTGTGGATAGAATAGGAAGAAGTGGAGGAGTTTGTATTCTCCGGATATTGGGAGATCAAGTTACTATTTGTAGTTTTTCTATTAATCATATAGAAGTTGAAATTGTTGATGCAAACAACGGAAATTGGAGGATATTGAGTTTTTATGGTATTCCGGATCGAGCTCTCGGAGGGATTCTTGAATTTACGAGAAATCTAAAAATCACCATTTTGCCGTGGTGTTGTATTGGTGATTTCAACGATATGTTGTACCGAAAGATAAAAAAGGAAGAGTCGAGCATCCAAATTGGCTCTTTCAAGGTTTTAGAGAGGTGGTTGCTTGAATATGGTTTACAAGATTTGCCATTACAGGTTATCCATTTACATGGAGTCGAGGAAAGGGATCTATTAATGCGGTTGAAGAACGGATTGATCGCGCTATGGTGACTAATTCTTGGAGCGAAAATTTCCCAGATCTTGTGTTGAAGAATCTTATTGCTTCAACTTCGGACCACTCACCTATTTTACTACAAACCCGCATTAACAATACTCAAGTGGGTAATAAAAGTTTTCGATTTGAAAATAGGTGGCTCCAGAATGACGATTTAGAGGATATGGTGCTAGGAGCTTGGTCGTTGACAGAGGCCGAATTTAGAAAATCGATTGGAACTATGTGCGAGAAAAGTTGAGTTTTTGGAGTAAATCCCAAAGAAAGTTATTTTTCGAAAGGGAGTTAAGAAACTCAATGCCATCCTTGCTAATCTTAGAGACAATGACGGTGAGGAGGATGTGCGAAGGCTTTATGAAGATACAAAGCTGAAGTTGAATATTTTGTTGAACCAAGAGGAAAGCTACTCGAAGCAAAGGGCTAAGGTGCAATCGGTTAAAGGAGGAGACAAAAATACTCGTTTCTTTCATAAGTACGCCTCAAAGAAGACAGAGAAGAAATCAACTCCAAAAATTCGGGATGATGAAGGAGTGTGGCACGAAAATATGGATGAAGTGTGTGGAATTGTTAAGGAGTATTATGAGAAATTATTTAGTTATGGGGAGTGTCGGGTGGATCCTGTTATTGGAATGGTTCAAACTTGCTATGCGTTTGGAGGAGCAAAATGAGATTCTCACTTGTGAGTTCTCAATGTCGAATTTACAAAAGCTATAAAAACATGCATCCCGATAAATTCCCTGGCCACGATGGTTTTAATCCGGTTTTCTATCGAAATTTTGGCCTATGATTGGAAATGATATTTTAAAAGTGTGTAATGAATGGTTGAATAAGGGATTTTTTCCTACTGGTATGAATGATACTAATGTGGTGTTGATTTAAAAAATAAACACCCTTGTTTTCTTAAGGATTGGCGACCTATTTCGCTAAGTAATGTGGTTTACAAGATATTGGCGAAAGGTACTTGCGAATAGATTAAAAGGGATTCTTTCAAAAATAATCTCTTATAATCAATCACCTTCACGTCAAGGAGATCGCTTATAGATAATGTCTAGATAGCTTTTGAATTGATTCATAGTATGAAGAGAAACTCGAAACGTAAAGATGGAGATGTGGCCCCTAAAATTGATATTAGCAAGGCATGTGATAGTATGAGTTGGACATTCCTACAAAGCTATGATGGTGAAAATGGGATTCTCTCGAAAGTGGGTCAACTGGATTGTGATGTGTGTCTCAATGGTTAGGTACAATATTGTTGTTAATCGCAAAAATGTTGGCCCAATCCTTCCTAAACAAGGATTGAGACAAGGCGATCCGTTGTCTCCTTACTTATTCATCATTTGCGCAAGGGTTGTCTCATTAATTAGAGATGTTGAGCTTAAGGGATTGATTCATGGTACTCGAGTTTGTCGTAGGGCTCTCCGTCCTGCGACACACCTATTTTTTTTGCAGATGATAGTCTTCTATTTTTTTTTCATTTGGGATGAGTGTCTTCAACTCGAAAAGATCCTAGAGCTCTATAAAATGGCGTTGGGGCAAGTGGTGAATTTTTGAAAATCGTATCTTTTTTTAGCAATAACATTCCTTCAATGCTTCAAGATGCTATATGTGTGTCACTTGGTGTTTGGCGTACCGTTAAATACAGGGAAATATATCGGTCATCATGTCTCTTATTGGCCGAAAAAGATGGAAGTTTTCAATCATATTAAGGAGAAGGTATGGAAGATATCTATCACCGAGGTGCAAATCTCTTTCAAGGGGTGGTAAAGAGGTACTTATAAAAGTTGTTGCTCAATCTATTCCTTCCTATTTTATGAGTACCTTTTTATTACCTTTGTCTTTAATTGATGAACTTGAGAAATGATGAACTCTTATTGGTGGGGCTCGAACAAAGACAAATCAAGAGGGATTAATTGGATGAAGTTGGATAGACTTTGTGTAAGAAAAGAGAAAGGTGGTTTGGGATTTCAAGGATTTCGGGATTTATTTTGTTTTAATGTGGCGCTATTAGGGAAATAAGGATGGAAATTCTTGACGGATCCAAATGCGTTGGTTACAAAAATATTCAAAGCTAAATATTTCCTTGAGGAATTTTTTGAATGCGAAACTGGCGTCGCCTGGTTTCATATGAGAAGCGTTTGGAGTACCCAGTAGTGCTTAAGAAGGTTGTTAGATGGAAGATTGGTAATGGGAGTATTATAAAAGTGTGGGGTGAACCTTGGTTGAGGATGCCTCTAGTTTTTATATTATGACCCCTAATCATGTGTTGAATCACATTACATTTAATGTACTTTTCGTCCCCTGGAACATATCAATAGGATGTGGGAGTACTTGAGGAACTTTTTTTGTGAAAGAGATGTGGAGGAAATTTCCAATATTCCTTTGAATCCAAGTGTTGGGGATGATCACAGATTTGGCATTATGATAGGAAAGGAAAATATGTCGTAAAAAGTGGATATCGGATTGCTCGAAATTTTTCGGAAGAAAAAATACTGGAAACTTGGGCCTCGGAGTAAAATTTGGGAGATGAATCTACCACCAAAAATCAAACATTTTTATGTGGAGAGCTTGTAGGGATTGCCTTCCGCTGCGAAGTAATTTAAATAAGAGGAACATCGTGTCGATTCCATTTGTGCTTTGTGTATGTGTGAGATTGAAACTTCTTGGCACTTGTTTGTTACTTTCATATTTTCTTTATCCTGTTGGAGAGTTGCAGTTTGAAGGATTTGATAGATACATGGGCGGATGATCTTTGAGTCATTTCAAGAGTTTGTGGAGATGGGTATTAAACATTCATATGCTTGGTTTGTTTGCTAAATTTTGCTCTGTTTTGTGGAGTATATGGAGGCAGAAAACCGTGAAATTTGGGATCATAAGCATTCGAATGCGATTGGGGCCGCCTTCAAAGCCGCTATCTCGCCTCTTGGATCGATTGAGTGCAACCTTGCGACAGGAGGAAGTCTTTGGACAAGAAAGTGTTTTAATCCAACAAAATCTATGGCAAAACCTGGAGTTTCAATACATGAAATGCAATGTTGATATTGCCTTTTGTCAACAGAAGCGGCGCACGGGCATTGGAATGGTCTTGAGGAACGATCAAGGAGATTTTGTGGTGGCTAGAACCTTGTGGTTTCCTGGTATTTATGTTGTTCGAGAAGCTATAGGAGTTAGAGAAGCGCTTTCGTGGATCTACTACCGGTATTCATCAAATTATATTAGAAACGGATGCTAAATATGTGGTTGAGGATTTAGCATCTCGTAAGAGTGGAAGCTCGGAATATGATAGTATTGTTAAGGAATGTCGAGATTGGTTGCAAATTGAGCCAAATGTTTCGGTTGAGTATGTTCGCCGGCAAGTCTAATATGGTTGCCCATGAACTAGCTAAAGGATCTTTTTCATTTGATAGTCCATTGGTGTGGAGTTCTCCACCTATTTGCGTTGTAAACTCTTTATCATTGATGCGTTGAATTAATAAAATCTTTACTTGTTTTCAAAAAAAAAAGAACATTTAATATTTCGGACCTATTCACATAAGTACATAACTAATCGCTTTTGCTCCAAACTTTGGAGGTAAGTTACCTACTAGTACTTCGTCGACTTCTAACTTAATCTTGAAGAAAGAAAATTGTCGAGGATCCTCATCAATTCGTTTGAGATTTTTTGTTCCAAAATCCTATACGCCCAAAACAAAGGTTTTGTGTAGTTAATGGATCACATTTTCATATATATGTCAGTAAGTATTTTTTTTTAAGTATATATATCTTTGGATGCGGATCGACCGATATCTATGGTTTTGGCTTGAGAGTTTTGACCTAGACCACTATCCAATTCTTGTTAGTGCTATTTTATTATAATTAGTGGATATAATATAGAAGATATAGTTACATAATTGAAATAATTATTTCTAATTTTTAAAAAATATATATTTTCTTAAAAGTAACATTTCATAATTAATTTTTAAAATTATATATATGTAGATATAGATATTCCAGCGGAATAAAACCAAATTAAACAGTAGAAAACTCCCTCAAATCAACTCAAAGATCTTGGGCCCTAAGCAAGTAAAGGACAATGGTGTCTATAAAGGATTGGCCACGACCAAAAGCAAGAGTAAAATAGACATGCTTTTGCTTTGTACTAAATTGAGTGAGAGTGGCCGAATAAAAGTCATATAATGCTTTGGAATCTTGGTTGGAGGTGTGCAACAGCTTTTACAATTTTGTGTTTAAAAATTGAAAAAACAGTGAGGAGTCTTTGCAGTTGACTTGACAAAGACTTGGGCAAAGCATCCCTTTTTTTTTTTCTTCTGAAAAAGAATAAGGATATCCAACGATTCAGGATTGATAGTTTGGAAGCAATTGTTTGATCTTTTGTTCAATTTTTTTAAATTTTTGGAGAGAATATTTTGATATTTTAAACAGTCTTTTTTTAGCAATCTCAATTAACCAAGATGTTTTTTACCTATTTTTTTCAAACACATTTTTTTTTAAGCGCCATTTGGGATGTGAAAAACACAAATTGTCCTCGAGTCAATTTAATCGCAAAAACGCACATCCATGTGATTCGACATCGAGTTATTGTGACTCGATGTCGAGAACCTAACTCAATTTCCAAAACCATATTGTACTCTTTTTTTATTCATAAGAAGTGTCTTTTTAGGAAAGAAACACATATTAAGGAATATATTAAAATACCTAATATACCCTTAATTAATCATAAATGTTGATTTGAATGAAAACAAAAAAATAGGTAGATTATCTATATCTATACTATCTTAAAAGTGTGAATGTTTCTTGATTTTTGATTGGACAAAAATATCCTTTAGACATAGTAAGATTTTAGGACAACTAAGTAATTTGATATTTATATTTAGCTTCTATTTGTTCAATTATAAGACAATGTGACATTTTATATTCTACATTTTAAAATTATTTATTCTTTCAACTATAACTCTTAAAATATTTTGAATTTTCAAATAATATTAGCTTCATTTTAAACTAGATTTCGAGAGCTTTATAACCATATGTCATAAGCATATATAAGGAGTTCACATGAGAAAATTTTAACATTATAAAGTTCAACACTATGTAAAAATTAAGAATTTATGTTTTTCTATAGTTTTGTTATTTATTTAAATTTTTTTGTTTAATTATATGAAAAATGTTCATTATAGCCAAAAAAGATTTCATAATCAAAATATGTTTTTTCAACTATAACACTAAGAATACTTTAAAATCAATTTCAAATTTAAACTAGGTTTCAAAATCTTCAACTATATGTTCTAAACATATACACGAGTCGTTATAGAATAAAATTTTAACTATTTAACTTTTAGTATGATGCAAAATTATATATTTCTTATATTCTTTTAAATTTTCTCAATAATTAAATACGTCTATTATAATTTATAAGAAAAAGATCAAATTAAAATATATACGGTAAGAAAAAATAAAATAGAAAATATTTTAGGTGGTTTTAATACTAAATAAAATGTAGAGAAAATAGATAATTCCTTTATGGTCGAAAATTTCTCACTCAATTAGTAATATGCAATTTAAAATTAATTTATTGATGGTTGTTAAAGAAATAATATTGAAATAAGAGAGTTTCAAATTTTATTTTTATTGCAATTTCATGTATATTTTATTTTAATCAGCCATAAAAGTACAAAATAAAAGGAATAAGATTAACATGAAAAAAAAGCAAACAAGAACCAAAACAAGTTTGCCGTGACAAAAACATTACTTTTTAAATTTTAACTATATGTGTTAATATGGCTTCTACTTGAGTTTCTATATATAACATTATAAGTTTTAATTTCTAATTTATTATTTTTAATATATTATAATTTCAAACTTTCGATTATTTTATATCCTATAAATTTTAAGAACAAGTACAAAAAAGTGTTAAAAGTTGTATATATAAATTTATAAAAAAAAAAAAAAAAAAAACAAAGAAGACAAACTTAATAAAAAAATCCATATGTATTAAATTGGCATTTGTGATAAAACTTGAATGTTATTTGAAAATTACACCCTTAAAAATTATAAGTTTAAAATATCAATTTGATACATATTTATAATAAAAACGTATACCAAAATAATTAAATTATAATAATATGGTGAGAAAGAGTGAGCATGAGCTAAAATTGGATTAGTCTAAATAAACTCATTTATTTGTTCAAATACTAACATAACATTTATAAAAACTAAGTAAATTAAATAATTACAACAAATAAGAGTGAAAACTAAGAATAAAAAATATTCAAAACTAAATGGTTATACTTTACGTTAATGAGTTGAGATTGATCTAAATAATTTTGGAGGTTAATCTCACATATATAGATAGTTTAGGATTAAACCAAATGAAAAAACATATTATAAAGATTTGAAAAAATAAAAGTAAATAGCTAAAAAAATATGTGGGTCATAGCTGAAAATCTAAAGAAAAGTTAAATGGCTTTCATATAATATGTATAATTTGATATTTTCGATAAATTCTAAGTTCATTTTAAAAGCACACTTTTATGACTTATTAATATTCAAGCATAAATACAATTATTATAAAATTGGGTACAAATTATTCAAATTTTTACAAAATCTAATATTATATATGAAAAACTTGAAAACAAGAATCGAAATGGAAAGTCATTTGTATGTATATGAAATTTTGTAAAAAAATAAATAAACAAACTAAACTTATTTAATATGAAATAGTTTGATATTTATGTCAAGGATTAATATTTCTTAAATTACATGTTAATTTAGGTACCAATATAATAATCAAAATATTTAAAATAACATTTATGTATTAAATTTATTGTGTTAAACTATATATAATAATAAATTGGAGTGAAGTGGCCATGTTTAGTATCAAGTAATATAAATTATTCCGGGCATAAGGAGGCCAAGAGAATAATTGGGAGGGGGTTAACACTTGATATCTAAATTTTTGGCAACTATATTTTCTTATTTGATCAAAAATTCAATCAATATTTTAAATAAAGATTAAAGTACTATATACCATTTTCTCAATAAAGGCACTAAAAATGGATTGATAATTATATTTTACAACAAATAATATGATTTTATAAACAAGATTAAATGAGATCAATTTTAAATTTACAATCCCTTCAAATAAATATAGATTTGTTTCAAGACATTAAGAATAATTGCAATTTTCATAACTATACGACTCACAAAATTTACAACTATGTAAATATTAATATAATCAAAATAGCTAAATTCAATTGCAAGTACAAACTCTAATACTATAACGTATCTTTCTAAAATTTTATGAAATTTAAAAACTATATTAGTTTTTAGTTTATTATGTATAACTTTTAAAAACATAAGTGAATGTAAAAAGAAATTCAAACATAAAAGTCAATTAGTATTATATTTAATTATTGAATATTGACACGCGAAAATTCTTAACTTATTTTTTCTTTCATAAGACTGTCTTTGATTTTATTATTTATTAAATAAAGATATTTTATGTGCAATTAAAATAGAGTTTCAAAACTAAGATTTCGACTTATCATTTTTCATAGTTTTATTTAACACCGCCTCTCGATGAAAATAATGGATTAATTTTTTTATAAATTAGGTTAATTTTTATTATTTTTAAGACATTGGAAATAGGAGGACTACAAACTTTAAGTTTAAGTGTTAATTATAAAATATTGACTTTGTTACTAGAATGAAAATAATATATGAATTCACCTCAAAAAAATATATATATGAATTTGTTTTACATATATATTATATTGTATTTTTTTTTTTGCATTTCTTTAATCGAAGAATCGAAATAAAATAAAAGAAGTAAGCACATGAAGTATAAGAATTTGACTAACCTTTATTTTATTTTAATTGAATAACAATAGCAAATAAAATGATGATATTATGATGGATTTTGGTATAATATTTAATTAATTATTTTTTAATTAATGCGATAACTTGCATGTGATTTACTAATGATTACCTTATGATTTATAAGCTAAATTATTTGTCCGATTATATAAAATGCATCCATGCTAGAAGAATTCGAAAATCACATAAGAGAGAAGATTTTTCTAGCCATAACAATGAAATAAATGACCGATGAATGTGATTGTAAGCTAATATAAAACTTCTTTCGTTGTTATACTAATTGTAATTTTTTTTGTAGGATTGAGTTTTTAAAATGATTATTTAACAATTCATATCGATCTATAATTAAAGTAAAACAAAATTTATATTAAATATTGTGTAATATTTAAATTTAATTAATATTTATTTCACTTTTTAATATTTTAATATTAATCAATAAAACCATTAAATAATAAAATTATTTTAGTAAAGTTATGTGGATCACGTGCGGCACGTGTTTCTTACTAGTTATTAATAAGTATAAGTTTAATTTGGGAAAAAGAAATTCTTCATTAGTCTTGAAGACATCAAAATGATATTTTTTAATAATTTTTTATGTGTAAAAAATATTTATTTTGAATATGAAGGAGTATAGTTTAACCAATCATCGCATTTTTGCGAAAGAATTTTCGGAAAAATAGACTAAAAATCACTGTTCAAAATACCGTACCGTCACCGTAGTTCAACCTAAGTTATACTAGAAACCGGTGGTGGACGTGCGGTAAGGTCCTAACAACCGCTTTTAACGGTTAAACCGTCAATACCGCCATACCGCCCTAAAACCGGTTGAACCGAATTTGTTTTTTTTTAGTTTGTGTATTTTTTCACTTTTTTTATAAAAATAGAATTTATAAATTTAATATTTAATATATTTATGTCATTTTGAGCTAAATATATACATTTTTTCGTTTTAACTAAACATATACAATTTTCCTTCTATATTAATAAATCATATTCATATTTTATATAATATAATTTCAAATAAATATTTTTATTAAAAACCGGTAAAACCAGGCGGTTGAATCCGATCAAATTGAACCAGCATACTGGTGGGCACCTAGGTTTGATCACCGCTACGATATTTAAAACACTGCTAAAAATTATGTGATGTTGCCACTGTCCTTGGAAAGTAAAAAGAAAGAAAGACCAAGGAAAAGCTACTTTACTCTCACTGACATTTGCTTAAGATTCCATATAATGTAAAACCAAATTTCCAGGAAACCAGCATTCTTGGTTAAAGAAAAAGCTTATAAATTCCTGCATCAAAAACCATAACCACACTATCAAAGCAAAACTACACACAGACACATAAATTACAAAACACCTTCTTCAATTTCCAGAACAAAAACCAATGGGCTCTCTAATTCATGCCAAAGAGCAAATGTCCTCAACTGTAATAAACACCGTGCCAAAGATGAATCTCCTGAAAATCTCCGAAGAACATTATCAAAATGATGAAAAATCATTATCCTCATCAGTAATAGATCCTATATTGCGTATCGTCAAGATCTCCGAAGAAGATAAACAAACTGTCGCACTTGTTCATGATGCCCCGATTGTTTCTTCTTACAACGATCGGATTCGGCCGCTCCTCGACACCGTCGACAGGCTGCGCCACCTCAAAATCATGCAAGAAGGCATCCAACTGCCGACGATCGTGGTGGTCGGCGACCAGTCTTCCGGCAAGTCCAGCGTTCTCGAGTCCCTCGCCGGCATCAGCCTCCCAAGAGGCCAAGGCATTTGCACCAGGGTACCTCTTATTATGAGGCTTCAAAATCACGAGAACCCTATACCCGACCTTTCCCTGGAGTTCAACGGTAAAATTGTGCCGACCGATGAAGAAAACATAGCCGACGCCATTAGTCTCGCCACTGAAGAGATCGCTGGAATAGGGAAAGGGATTTCAAACAGTCTGTTGACACTCGTCGTGAAGAAAAAGGCGTACCGGATTTAACTATGGTTGATTTGCCCGGAATTACTCGAGTTCCCGTTCATGGCCAGCCGGAGGATATTTACGAGCAGATTTCGAAGATTATCATGGAGTTTATCACGCCTGAAGAGAGTATAATCCTGAATGTTCTATCAGCAAGTGTTGATTTCTCCACTTGCGAGTCCATCAGAATGTCTCAGCGAGTGGACAAAACAGGACAGAGAACACTGGCTGTTGTTACCAAAGCCGATAAATCTCCTGAAGGCTTGCTGGAAAAGGTCACTGCCGACGATGTTAACATAGGCCTTGGTTATGTCTGTGTGAGAAATCGCATTGGCGACGAGTCTTATGAAGAAGCTCGGGCCGAAGAAGCTAGGCTTTTCGAGACTCATCCCCAGCTTTCAAAGATAAACAAATCCATTGTTGGTATTCCTGTTTTGGCGGAAAGGTTGGTGAAAATTCAAGCCACCATTATTGTCAAATGTTTGCCTGACATTGTTAGGAAAATAAATGACAAATTGTCTGTCAATCTTGAGGAATTGAATAAAATGCCAAAGCATTTGACCTCAATTGCTGAGGCTATGACAACATTTATGCACATTCTTGGTTTTGCTAAAGAATCATTGAGGAAAATCCTTTTACAAGGAGAGTTTGATGAGTATCAGGATGTACAGGCAATGCATGGTACTGCTAGATTAGCAGAAATGCTCAACAAGTACTCAGAGGAATTGCAATCTGAGAAATTAGTTGAGAACGGTTCCAAGGAGAATTTCTTGCTTGATGAGATCAAGATTTTGGAGGAAACTATATCAATCGGGCTGCCAAATTTTCTACCTAAAGCTGCTTTTCATACTCTGCTGCAGAAGAAAGTTAAGGCAATATCTTTGAAACCCTTTGATTTTGTGGAAAAAGTATGGAGCTATGTGGAAAATGTAGTGATATCTGTCTTGTTGAAACATTCCGATAACTACCCACAACTTCTGTCCTGTACAAGACGAGCTGCACATAATCTTATCGCCAAGAAGAAACAACAATCGTTCGATTGGGTGACAGATATGGTGGAGATGGAGAAGCTAACTGATTATACATGCAATCCTGACTACATGGCTTCTTGGAATAAGCTCATGTCCCGTCAGGAAGAATTCATGAAAGCCATTAGCAGCACTTATTCGCCGTCCATAGTAAACATTGATGGATTTGGAGATATTAATGTCGATCATCTGTATAACCTCAAGGGCAATGTGCAAGAAGCGTTCGATGTGAAAATGAGGATGACTGCTTATTGGGACATTGTTTTGAGGAGAATGGTGGATAACATGGCTTTGCACTTACTTTTCAGCATTCAAAATCTGGTGAATAAGGAGATGCAGACGGAGATTATTAACGAGCTGATAGGGCCTCAAGGGAATGGCTTGGAGAGGATGTTGGAGGAGTCGCCTTCGATTTCTGATAAGCGGAATAAGCTGAAGAAGAGCATCAAGTTGCTCAAGGAGTCCAAGGATGTCGTTGCCAACATCATGGATAGGGTTGTGACTAATTTCGATTGAGTTTGTGAGAATACTTTGCTTTTACTATGTAATCTAGATTTCAGTTTTTAAGTATGTTACTTTTCTTTTAGCTGAATGCTGAACAATAGTATGTTAAATCCCTTACATATCCTGCAGTTTGATTGACTTCTTACCGTATTTGCATTTGCGTATTTTAATGGAATTTTATCTTTTCAAATTGTTATTTATCCGAAGTTGATGGAGTTTTGGGATTTCAATTACTGCTTCCATAATCTTTTCAAAATGAAATCATACATAATCTCAGGTTTAATCGGAGGAGATTTGAGATTAGCTTTCCTTTTATAAAAATCTATTCTTGATTGTTGAACTTGGCTGTGTCTGATTTTGAGAAACTAACATCTCACATTTTTTGCAAAAAGCCCCTAAGGTTTGGGCTAATTATAGAAAAACCAAAGTTTTTTGAAAATTACAGAAAACCTTTGATTGTGCCTAAAATTCAAGGAGGTAAATGCAATATTTTGGTAAATGTAAGTGGAGCTATTGAAATATTCTTTGCATATTCAGGGAAAAATGTAAGAGGCATCAAACCTAAAGGGTTTTTTTGTAATTTTCAAGAATTTCTAGATTTTTTTGTAATTAGTCCAAATCTCAGGGTGTTTCTGTAATTATTCCTTTTTGTTATTCAATAAAGTTTGCCGTCATTGTCCACAAAGTGGGTGGCTGAGAATTGTCAACCGATGCAGAGTTCACTTGACAAGTTAAAAATCATACTGAAACTCTTGTGCTTGAACTTGTTTGTGTAAATAAAACTACATGATTCCTTGAAATGCTCATGCCACTAAGATGAACATAGAAGATCATTATGTTCTTGTCATATTAGTAAATTTTATTTATTTTTGATAAACTTTTTAGCAGCAAATTGAAAGCCCAGAGAATCGTTGTCGGGTAAAAACATCCCAAAATGCTAATCGATTTTTTGAATAAGTTAGGAGTACTGATTGAAACAGAGATAAACTTCAAAATAATGAAAGATATCGGGTTCGAACCCGGATCAACACCATTACAAAGGGTGGCGATACAACTTAAGCTACAAGCTCGTGGTCAAAACAATTTCGTTTCCCCCCTCAACTTCGAATTTTTTATATGATTAATATAAATTTTCTACATAAAATTATTAAATTTTAAAATTTTACCCCCACTGGAAAAAAAAAATACATTTTTATCTACTGGTTTTAAGGAAAACTGAATCTCGCCCCTAAACTTCATTTTCTATTTTCTGACCCTATCAACCACCAGTCTTACAGAAAATCTACCGTATCGACGACCAGTCTTACAGAAAATCTACCGTGCGTCGCGGCAATCAACCTTATAGAAGCCAAAGCATTTTCACAGGTACCTCTTATTATAGGCTTCAAAATCATCCAAACTCTAACCCAAAACTTTCCTTGTGATGAAACCAAAAATTGTGCCAACTGAAAACATTGTTGATTCGATTATTCATAGCTAGCCTGAGGATTTTTGGGAAGTGTTTATTTACAATCCATCAGGTTTACCTGAACAGGTTACATCGACTAATGTTAACAAATCCATTGTTGGAATCCTATTTTGGCTGAAAGGCCATGCCACTATAATTGTCAAATATTTTCTTTAGGAAGATAAATGACAAGTTGTTTTTCAATCTTGAGGAATTGAATAAAATTCCAAAGTATTTGACCTCAAATGCTGAGTCTATAACAACATTTATGACTTGGTTAGGCTAAACAAATAGGAGAAAAATCCTTGTGCAAGTATATTTTGATGAATATCCTAATGTTGCTAGATTAGCATAAATGCTAAACAGTGCTCAACAGTTACTTTAAGGAATTTCAATCTGAAAAATTATTTGATAATGGTTCAAGGGAAATTCTTGCTGAATGAAATCAAAGTCCTAGAAGAGACGGACTTCGCTCATTTCCTAATTCTGATGCAGAAAAAATGAATGTGATATTTTCAAAACTCTTTGATTTTGTAGAGAAGATTCAAAACTACATAGAAAATGTACTATCTATGTCTTGTTGACACATTCTAATAACTAGACCTAGACATAATCGTCAAAACTTCGAGAAGATGCGGAACTACATAGGAAATGCACCGATCTATGTCTTATTGACCGCATTCTAATAACTATCGCCAAAAGAAGCATGATCAATTGGGTAAACAATAAGATGAGATGGAGAGGAGGGTGTATACTGTCTGATCTTTCTTTTAAAAAAATCTTCTGTTTATAGGAATAGAATCAATGTCTATGATCTGAAAAAGAGTAACATCAATAACCCAAAATGTGATTTAAAACAAAAGAAATGGTCTAACTTTCAGAAGAGCTCGGATAAGGCCGATGAATATGTCATAACCAGATTAGGCTTGCTATACCAACCAAGTTGATCTACTTATATTATCAACATTCAGAAATAGACGATTAACATTGAAAACATCCAACAATAAAAAAACATAATTAGAAATGTAGTTTAATTTTCTAGAATATTCTATTAGATATATGAAGAAGGAAATCTCTTTACAAATGTATGATATACTTCCTCGAAACTTTTTATATATCTTCTCAAGAAATATTCAACTTACCCCTTTTATGTGGGATATAAGAATTTTTTTGAAACACTCCCTACACTTCTAATTTACCAACAATTCCCTAAATATTTTAAAGGAAAAAACTAAAGAAAAGTAGAATGACTTGTTGGGTTAATAAAATGAGGGTAGAATATATCAAGTCTAGTGTCTTCTAAATAGAAGACCTAAAATTCCCTCAAAAAAAAAAAAAAAAAATAGAAGACCTAAAAGAAATACTATCTAAAGCCAATTGCATCAAAAATAAAAGATAGGCAAGTCTTCCGACTCGACAAATATTTTACAAGTGTTATCCGAATAAGACTACATCAACACATCAAGTTGCTCAACACCAACTATAGAGCTTGAGGTGACTTTCTTTAGATTGAGCGCTATATAGTTGCACGACTAGTTAATAGGCATACAAATTTGCTCAATCTCAACGCATGCTAAGTAAACAATATCTAAAATCCACCCATGGAGAGATTTGGAAACATTAGCGAAAAATAAGAGAGCAATTAAATAGTCAAACTTCATCTCGATAAATTACGAGCGAAGTTACCAACCTCATAAGTACACTTCATTCATATTTGTTAACACTTAACGCACTCATTCAATAAGGTGACACGTCGTGTCACTTTATGGATCAATTTATAGTTCTAGCTTTAGCTTTTGCTCTCATCAAGCTACATCATGCTTGTTCTAACATTCACCCCGGTTGATTTATATCGGTCGAAGATAAGCGACAAGTGCACTTACTTGTGTATTTCTCAACTTTTTAAAATCACTAGATAATCGATTTTCATTAACAATAACACAAGTTACTAATATCATTAATTCAACTCAAATAGCAAATTTAGATAACTAGAGTTTTTACTTGTGAGTAAGCTCATATTCCAAAAATAGAGCATAAACTCTTTTATTAAATTTTTAAATTTTATAACTTAAACAAATTAAAGCGCAAACTTAATCCTTGATTCATAAGTATATTGTCGCATCTCAACGCAACAATTTCAAAGCGATTAAGTTCTTTCTTTTGCTTAAAACAAATTAATGCACAAATATTTTCTTTAATCCACAAGCATATTGTCAAGGTCTAATTCGCGATAATATTGGATACCTTGTCCATTTTTTCATTTTTATTCAATTCCATCAACATAATAGTTACTTTCTCTAAGACCATCTCTAGTAATTTGCACCACTTTGGTGCGAATCTCCACTATTTTGGTGCGGACTTGCACTATATCTCCAACACTTTGCACTACTTTTTACACTAAAAATAATATTTCTTAAGGTTCCTTATTTTACTGATCATATAATATTAATTTCTTTTACTTTATAATTGACAACATATTTATAGTGTAATTATTTTATTTAATTTTATTATTGTTGAGTTCTATGTTTAAGTATTTCAGATAATGTAAGATTTATAATTTTATGTGCGTATTATAAATCTTGGAGTATTATTCAAATTATACATCATATGTTTTTTTAAAAATCATCACATATAATGGAATTAATGTTAATATCATATTTTTATTGTATTAATTGAAATATAAGATAAATTATAGTCTTTAAAATTAAGTCAAACATATTAACAGTTATAGAAAAATAAAAAAATAAAAAATTTGGTCGTCAAAATGCAGTGAATGGCGCCGCATTTGTAGTAAAATGTAAATTGGCGCATCATCTCGCGCATTCTTTGAATAGCAATAAAAGCGCCAAGCGCTATTTTGAAGAGTCATTGGAGAAGCTCTAAACATCCAACGTTCACTTTTTTTTAAAAAAATTCATCGCTATTCTCTAAGAAAATAAAAGTGGATGGAATAAAAGTACAACCGATATCTGACCTAAACCACCCCTTCAAAGACGGATCCATTACACCTAAGGGCACAATCCCCATGGTTTTTTTTTCTTTTTGTTTTTACTATTTATTATCTTGTTTACAATTTATTATTTTTTTCTTTTTTACTATTTATTATTTGTTTTTAAAGAGTACACATGAATCAGGTTAAAAACAAAGGTCTTTGTATGGTTATGTTTCCCTAATCCATTTTCAATTGTTGGTAATACAAAATGAATTTTGAGAATTTATTGGTCGTCAAATGCGTAAGAAAATTGAGATTATATTTGCTTGAATGAATGTAAATTAAATTTCATATTAATTTAAAAATAGAAATATGTTTGGTTGATAGAGCTTTGAATAGAAAAATACGTGTAATGAAAATGAAAGTATCTTTGTTGTATGTTTTTTATATTATTTTCAAAATTCTATGTATATAATAATTTGAAAAGTTTATAGTAGTAGAATTTCAATATTCCAATTTCTATGAATAGTAAATTAGAAACTGCACCGACACTTGGAAATAAAAAGAAACAAGGCTAAGGTCATCTCCAACCCAACTTCAAATCCCACACTATCACACCAAATATGCAAAAACTTCCTCCAACCCAACTCTAAACCTTACACCAAATTTGGTGTGGTGAATAGTATTACACCAAATTTGGTGTAACACTATTCATTTACACCAAATTTGGTGTAATGCAATATCCCCTATTTGCCCCAATTCTCTTCTACTTTAAATTTAAATTCGATTGTATCCTCACTTTAAATATAATTAAATTATATAACTTGGTTTTAATAATTAATCAACATTTACTATAAGTAATAATAAATAACAAATAAGTATAATTAAATTAAAAGAGATACTAACATTAATTTTAATATTTATTTTTGCAATATAATTAATTAATGTAATATTAATTAAATATAAGTTTTTAGTTAATTATATTAACAATAATAAAACTATAATTAAATGAAATAATTGTATAAATAAATAAATTTGGTTACTAGAAAATGAAAAAGAAAGAATAAAATATTCATTTGGTGTAAGATTTAGTGTAATGGGTTGGAGATGGTTTTCAAAAAATTACGCCAAAACACCAAATTTGGTGTAGTTTTTACACCAAATTTGGTGCAATGGGTTGGAGATGGTCTATGCTCTCTTGTAAAAAGTTCCCTAATCCGTCCATGCAATAGTATTAGTAATCATCCATGATGAGCTTCATCTTTTTTTCTTTTTATTAATAACATTGGTAATCATGCACAGTAGTCCTTCTCAAATTGGATTTGTCTTTTCTGCCCTTAAGAAACCTCTTCATGGAACTTTTCTGTATTTCCAGAGACCGTGATTTTTAATCAAGAGGAGTATTTGTGAAATTTCAAAAAATTATCATGGCCAATCAATAACGTCACACTCACACAGCTTATTATCCTATACAAATAATCACATACAACTATACGAGTGTAATTCAATTGATCGACTTGTGTCTAGACAATCTAAGCATATGGTTGAATTTTCTCATTGGATGATTGTAATTGCAACATGAGCGTCGCGAGTTCGATTTCTAATTAACGCAGTGTATTAGGTTGTGTTTGTCTTCATTCCTCCAAAGATTCACGGTAATTCCCGAGAAAGAAAGATGTCCCATAATTATTAAAAAAAAATGGGATTTGTGTCGTCGACTGGAGCGAAGATATTCTCCGTTGGAAAAAAACACACTAGAGAGGCCATTCGCAATCACACATTAATGGACTCAAGAAATTTATTTGGGCTTTGCAGAGATGTTCCAGATGATTTATATCCAGATTGGGCCTCTTATATTTGTACAAGGTTGTACTCGATCGATTCCAGGGTCCTTTTTTGTTTGCGTAAATGGTTAAATTAGATGTAATTTTCTTTCTGTTGAAATATAAATTTCATTGTTTTTTGAAAGGGGAAGGGAAATAGGATGTCGGGGATGAAATTCGAACCCGAGACTAATTGTCTAGTAACACGACCTGTGATCACTTGGACTACATCTAAAATTCCTTTAATGGAACTTTCGAGTGAACAATTATATGTGGACTAAACTTTTATGTGACAAGCTCGGCTATTTTCCTTTTTCTTTTCATTCATTTTTTTTTTGTCAACATAAATTTTAATCGATTCCAAATCGGTGATGTCTTCCCAGGAATAATTTTTTTCCCCACTTGAGAACGAAGCGACCGAGTTAAAATTGAATTTGTAATAACATTTTGTCTTGACCAAAATACAACCAAATGAATAGTTAAATGTAACAGGGCTTGACATATTGGACTCTATTTTGAGCCCAAATTCACCCGGGCTTTCATATTTTTAGTATTTCATTCTTGAAGATTATCATCTATTTCAACATATATTTTTGATTGTTTGTCAAAACTTTTTATCTTTAACTTATACTTCAAGTTTGATACTTCGGCTCATGAAAATAATTTTGTATGCATTGATATCATCTATTTCAACATAAATAATAATAATAATAATAATAATAATAATAATAATAATAATAATAATAATAATAATAATATTAAGGTTTTGATTGTGTTGTCACTTTGTCTTTCCATTTTCATTATTTTTATCTTTGAGAGAAAAATTTGTGGGATGTATGATAGTGTGTAAAAAATAAATTTTATTTTATAAAAAAAACCTCATATTTCTCCAAAATTAACTCATTTTTCAATTTCTCTTTCACACTTCCTAATACCCAATAATATTATTTATTATCTCTCTCTCCATTCTATTCATATAAGAGATTAAACAATTTCTTTAATTCATCAATAATTTTATTATTTTTCTCTTAATCTTGATAATAAAAAGGTATAAAATGAGATTTATATTTCCTATTTTTTATTTAGTTATTCATTTTTATTCAATTTTCTTGCTTTATTTTGTACACTATTATTTACACAAAAGATTCTCGCAATCAATCAATATCTCTAAAAGATTATCCATCACATCATCACAATCATTATCTTTCTCTACATCGTACTTTCACTTTTCAAAAAAAAAAAAAGTTCATCACTATTCACTCATAAAAATAAAAGTAGATCGAATGAGAAAAACTAAAGTGAACAGAATGAAAACACAAGCAATCACAACCTAAATGTTCAATTCCTTTCTTTTTCCTTCTTTTTTGTTTGGCTAGAGTTAAGAGCTAATATGGTGATTGGATATAAAAAGAAATCAATTTTAATTCGCTAGAGAAACAAATTCACCACAAAATGTGATTGTCTGCTAAATTTTTATTAACTTTCCAATCACTCTCGTTTATCTCTCACCAATAACACCTACCCATTTTCCTAAAAATAACAATTCATTATTGCACACTTTTCCACAACTTTTAGTTATTAAGGGTGTGGTTGGTTGTGAGAAAATTTTTATTTTGAGAGAAAATTTTTATATAGTGTGATTGTTTGTGAAATAAGTGAGTTTTTTTAAAAAAATCTCATTTATTTTTAAAATTAACTTATTTTTCTCTTTCATTTTCACACTTTTTAATATCCAACGATACTATTTATTTCTCTCTCATTCTTCTATTCATATAAATAATTTGGGTAATTTCTTTAATTTATCACAATTTTGTTATTTTTCTTTTAATCTTGATAACAAAAGACATAAAATGAGATCCATATTGCTTATTTATGGTTCAATTTTTTCTTTTTTATTCATTTTCTTACATTATGTTTTACATTATTATTTCCACAAAAAAATTCATACACAATCAATATCTCTAAAAGATTCTCCATCATATCAACACAATTATTATTTTTTCTCTATTTATTCTACTTTCACTTTCAAAAAGAATTTCACCACTATTCACTCAGAAAATGAACGTGGACAGAACGAAAGCACAACCAATCACAGCCCCAATGCCATATCCCCAAAAACCTCTTAAACTTATTTTATGGTGGACCCCACAAAGACAACTCATAAAAACCTCAAAAATAAAAACTCCAAACCTTTTTCTCCACAATCCAAAAATTTACTAACTCTTTGTGTGGACCCTACACCCAAATTAAATCTCTTAAAAACATCCCAACCCAGCATTATCATTTTCTCAAAAAAAAATGTCAAAATGATTTTTGGGGACAAGAAAAACCTCTAACCCACAATGGGTTTTCACTGCAAAAATCTCCCCAGAAACCTTGCATTGTTGATGCCCTAACCAACTTACATATTTTTAACTATCAGTTATATTCAATTATTTATTTTATTATTTTTATATTACATATCTTCATTACATTTTCATCTCATATCATTTATATTTTTAAAATTTATTATTTTTGCTCAATAAATTTTTATCACTATTCTCTAGTGGAGAAGGTATTTCTCTAAGTATCAAATGGCACCCTTAAGTGCTTTTTTTTTTTTTTTTCAAAACGATAGAAATATATTCATAACTCAACAAAATTTACACTGCGTACCTTGAACATACATACATTGATACATGTAAAGGGGAGAACTCGTCGAGAGGTATAACCACCGTAATTCGAAGGAGCAAAACAAGAAACAACTAAAAAACACAAAACTAAATAAAACTAAACACTTCAAAGGAAAAAAACCACCTCCAAAAGGAGGACTAAGGCACTCCTCAAGGGAGATCGCCTAACTCGAACAAATCCGGGCACGAGCTACATCACGCACCGCAAGACGTAAATTACCGACCGCCCTGCGAGATTCGCAAATCAACCGGGTAAAAACAAAGACTCAAAAAAAAAAAAACGAAAAAACGAAAAAAATAAAGAAAATTGCCTCTCCCTCACCCGATCTACAACCGTAGCCCATCATCAACTCGGCTCCAAACACTCCGTGAAGCTCCGGCCCATTTTCACCCCTGGATCAAAAATCCCGCCACCTTCAGACGCCCAAGGACCATTGCCATTGGTGTCCCTCCAATAAAAGACATGGAGGAGGGGAGGGGGAAGGAGGAGGAGGGAGAAAGGAGAGAAGGGTGGGGCGGCCGAGGTTTGGGGAGGGAGGGAAGAAAGTTGTGTTAGGATTTTTCTTTTGGGATAGAGAAGGGGAGAAAGATAGAGAAAAAAGATAACGCTTGGGCTATCACCCTTAAGTGCTCAACTCATACAATTCCACTTTTCAAAGAAAAAAAAAAAAACTCATACTATTCCAGAACTCGAAAATAAATGGTAATAAAGCCCAAATCCATCTGTATCATTTTTTTTTTTTCTAGAACAAAAGCAAAATAAATAAATAAAAAGAGAATAAAAAGAATGTGAATATGTGACAGGCCCGGCGGCTTGTCACACTTAAGCAACAACAACAATTAAGTAAACAATACTTTTTGGCCCAAACATATTCGTGCCTAAAAAAGAATGAAAAAATCCTTTTATCCAACTATTTGTCAAGCCTAAATTAGAAATATCCTATTCCATTTTGGAAATAATCACCATGACTAATAAACATCATTATCTTGCTAAATCCATTAATAAGCATACAATCATAACAGCTTTAGGTCTAATATAATAAAATAATACATTATTATATTGTGTTCCTGCAAATATCCAGATTAGGTTAGGTATAGATAGACTAAATATTTTATTATGATCATTACGTCAATTCGAATATATCTTTGTAATCTTTTTCTTTTCTTTTGATCTATTATGATAGACAAAGAACATCTACATTAAATGCGAAATCGAACCCGAGCCAACTATCCTAAAATCACAAACTTCGACATTAATATATCATTGTAATCTTCAATAACTAATTACTTTTTTTTTTTTTAACCGATTACTTAACTGCCCAATTATATGTCATTTTTAAGAATACATTACAAATTGCATTACAACCTACAATAAATAATATTCCAACTAAGGTCTGAGCTATACTTCTCATATATCCTCCATTAGAGGATTTGGGAGAATATTTATTTCTTTGTTTTCTTTCTTGGTTTGATCTTTGCTTTTATGTTTTCTCTCTCTTATGAGAGTAGTGTTAATCTTCTATTTTGTGGAAGTAGGTCTCTTCTCTCTTGGTTGTGCACGCATCCACAGAGATTCGTGGCTATTTGAGCTAGACAACGCTCCTAGCGTTAGTCGAGCGAGTCGATCGACTCGGGCCCAATTTTTTTGTATCTTTTCACATATATACATATACAAATTAAGTATAATGATTGAACAAACAATGCCTCTAGCCCAGCGGTTAAATTTGTAGCGTTATACCTTTGTGTCTCAAGGTCCAGTGTTCGAATCCCGTGGCTGCAGTTGTCTTTTTTTTTTTTTTTTTGGGGTATTTAGTGATTTAGATAAAACAAAATTAAAATGAAAGGCCTATTTTCTTTGGGCCTTGTAACCAAGCCTTGCTAGTTTCTAACAATTGTTAATTTTAATTTTTTTAATTGCCCAATATTTATAAGTTAAATTGCCTAGTTAGGTTCTAACAATTATTTTAATTTTTCTTAATGGTCCAATATTAAAATTTCTTAATTTAAATTTTTAAAGACAAAAGAATTAGAAAAAAAGGAAGCCTAAAAGAATTGAAAATGTGGGAACAAAATAGAAAATGAAAGGCCTATTTTCTTTGGGCCTTGTAACCAAGCCTTGCTAGTTTCTAACAATTGTTAATTTTAATTTTTTTAATTGCCCAATATTTATAAGTTAAATTGCCTAGTTAGGTTCTAACAATTATTTTAATTTTTCTTAATGGTCCAATATTAAAATTTCTTAATTTAAATTTTTAAAGACAAAAGAATTAGAAAAAAAGGAAGCCTAAAAGAATTGAAAATGTGGGAACAAAATAGAAAAAAAGTAGGCTATTCGTCCGTAAAAAGAAAAGAAAACCCGATCAATCATGTCACAAGAAAGATTGAATGGGTTAGCTATGTTATCGATCGATAAATGAATTATTGAACAACTTGATTATACTGATTAGATTAATACTTTTGCGGCCAAAGCTGTAAGGCATGTTATATTTAAATAACTATTTGGATTTTTGAACATAGAAGATGCCTTATTAGTATAACTATATTTGAATTGTTCTATATATTGAACGATATTCTTTCTTTTATTGTTTTAGTGTTTTTTTAGTTTGTACATTAAAGGGGTCCAATTTTAAAAGTTCGACTCAGGCAAAAACAATAATAGGATCGGCCCTGGAGCTAGATATGGGACTTTAAATATTCCATCGAAACTTTTGTTTGTCCTTATCATCTTTCTTTTGTTTGTTTGGAGAATATTTCTATGTTTAAGAAAATAACATATTATGTAGTGATATTGCAATTTTTCTGCATTTTATTCAATACAATTTTTTTCTTTCTCACAAAAAAAATCTAATCGATGAATAAATTGGTCATGTCGCGGATCAGCCTTTAATTGATTGAATCGGTTTAATGGCAAGGCCAATAAGTATAATAAAATTAATTAATTTTATTATATTATACGAATGATTATATAACAGAGTAATTGTTTATGCAAAAGATTTTAAAGGTTAAAAATAATATATATAATATATATTCATAAGCTTAAACCTCAAATATTGATCTTCCTCTAACAAATTTAAAAGAATTAAAAAAATAATAACAAAAAAAATAATTTGACTTGTAAAATAATATTCTATGTTTAAGCGGTACAAAATGATCAGCAATTTGTGATCGAACCAATCAATCTAATCCAATTTCTAAAATATGGCTATTGAGTGTGTTTTTTTTTTTTTTTTTTTTTTTTGAAGAATATGGCTATTGAGTGCTGAGATGTGAATTGTGATTAATAATATGCAACATTATTTTGAGATCTTTTTAGAGTTCGTAGTTTTAGACTTTTTTAGGTACCAAATTCCATTTTGGTATTGTACGCTAAAGTGGGCCGGCCATCCCCCATCCCATTCATGATGTGTGCTTTGATGGACAAAGTAGAATTCCTTTAATTTTAAGATTTAAATGTAAAATTATTATGTGGCCCACATACAAATAATTAAGAATTTAATTATTTCAATAATGAGTTTTAAATATTTAATTAATGGTTTAAATAAATAAGTCATATTGTTTTAAATTAGATAGTTAAGAGGTGGTTTATGTTCCACCTCTACACACGTTGATAGAACGTGTTTGAGAACATTTCTGTCAGAACAGTTATTGGCAAATAACTGCTCAAGAAATCGGTCCTCTTTCTGCCTAGAACTCATTCAAAATTGAAAAATCTATCACTGAAGAATTTACGTCCGTGGGATTAACGAAGGTCAATAGAGAGAAAGTGGTTTCTTCATCTTCACAAGAGAAAGAAAGTGGTTTCTTCATCTTCAACAAAGGAATACATTAATGGCTGCTCAAGGTTAGTACCCTAATTACGATTTAATTGTGAAAATCATGAAGTTCAAGATCCGAGAATAAATTTATGTCTTTCGTTATGTATGAAAACATATGCTAACATGTGGTATCGAGCCAGTTCCAACTCATGATTTTCCAATTAATCTTATTTTTACAAATTACGGATCATGTTTTTCCGCATCTATTAACCGCAATTTGGGATATTATTTGTTAATCGGTAAAATTGCAAAATTGGTCCTATAACTATAAGCGATTTTGCAATTTCGGTCTCAGAACTTCATTGAGTTTACAAAATTAGTCCTGTAAGTTTGAAAGTTTTTGCAAAATTGGTCCTATATTTTTATACTTAAGCGAGTTTTTGGTCCCAGAGGTTTCAACTTGTTGCAAAATTGGTCCCATGGGGTTATTTCATATTTTCAAAATACCAAGAATACCCTTATGCACATAATTGACTTATTTGACTAAGTGATTTGCCTAAAATGGTATCAGAGTTTAGGTTTATTAAGAATTTTAAGTTATATTTAATATTTTATATAATTAACAATTGGTGAGGAGAATTTTCTCCGAGCAAATGGATCTTGACGAGTGTTCAAGATGTATACCCTACAGGAGATATCGTCAAATTTTGACGATGTATGCACAAGAACACCAGGACAAGATAACATATTGGAATAATCAATATGTTGAAAAAGAACTCGCAGGAGCCGATAGGGAAACCTTGAGACAATGCGAAAAACAAGCAGCATATTGTCTGGATATCACTTCCGCCCCGCGAGTACCCACCCCGCCCGCCTAGAATTTTTAGTTTTAAAATATATTTTAATATATATTTTGCATATATAATATGTATTATAATATAATTTTTATGTATTCTTATATTATATTTAATATTTATAAATTGATATAATAATTTTTGAAAATAGTATTTTATAATTTTTTTTTATTTTTTTAAATTTAATTTAATTTAAAATAGGGTAGAACGGGTCAACCCGCCCCGCCCCTTTATAGGCATGGGGTGGGTCTGGGTCCTGGCCAACCCGTCCCTACCCGCCTCCATTGTCATCCCTATAAAATCGCTAACTTTATAAAGATAAATGATCAAAAATGCTTTTTAAAATGAGGGACAAAATTGTCCACCAAAACTGCAATTTTTAAAAGATAAATGACTAAAATTGCAATTACCCCAAAATTACAGGACTAAAATTGCAATTTACCCTTTGTTAATCAATATGTGGTTTGATTTGGGCCTCAAGGAATCGGGTTTTTTGTTTTACTGCGTGACGATTTCCGTGAGAATTTTTAATGTCTGCGGCAAAGTTAAACCTTCTAACTGTTTCATTATTACTAATTATGATATATTCAAGTCCATAATAGTCTTCCACTTTAAAGATGCATGCTATGTATGAATAAATCTGTATGTTAGTTATCATCATGCTATGATGCTCAAGGTTGTGTCTATTTAGCATGAATATAATAATGATAGTTGCTTTGGTTGACTTTTACTGCACTAATTTTATCTCATGATTGAAAGCCTATTCATTCCCTATATATATATATATATATATATTTTATAATTCACATGGCTTTTACATCTAACTAATCTTGGGCCTCTTAGATCGTGCTCTTGACCCAAAGAGGATGTAAATTGAGGATGTGCCCAGTGGCGGGTTTCTTTAAGGAGAGAGCAACACGATTCGCCTCCCGCAATGCACCCCACAATATTTCAAGAAAATCTGCCCATACGGATTCAACTCATAATCACGGAGGAATTCACCCCACATCACTTTAGCCCTTACCACTTGGCTATGCCCCCTGGGGGCTATTCATTCCCTATATTTATATGCAGTGTATGTATATTGAATTATGTTATTAGATCATGTCTTAATGTCTGTTATAGGATGACTTTGATTTTAAAAGTCACGAATGAAAGGCTAAAGCTAGCTATTGTATGCTAATTCCAGAAAATTGTTAATTACACTTCATGATATGGTTTTATGAACTGCGATTATTATTTCATTGTAATCAAATATACTTAATGTATATTTAAAATTCATGTGATAGAAGTTCTCATTGTAAAAATCTCCACTTAGCCCCGATTAATCCCCGTCTTGGCGCTAGGCCCTTGTCCGCCACGATAGCCCGCCTAATCCAAGAGGGTCCCGCTAACCCCACCTCCAGCTCGCTTAGCGCTAAGCCCCCTGCCAAGCGCTTAGCGAGCGCTAGCGCTTTTTACAACATTGGATAAAGTGGCTTAATGGTTATGTCTATCTTATTGTATAGTATGTATTATTTAATTTGACGTCTATATTATGAGTAATTTGTTAGTCACCAAAGTGGCCAAATTAGAAGTACTTATAGATGTTAAATTAAATAAAATTTCATACCCATGATTATGTGATGCAATTAATCGAAATGACATTATGATATTTTGTAGTGGATATATTGAAGTTCATTGATTATAGAATATTTATGGGTCGCCCAAAGGTTGATCAATTATTTTATAATCAAGAACATAACCGTGAATAATTAATATACTTGGTTAAATGTGTTTAGTATATCCAAAGATAACGAGCATGTCTAATTTGAGTATATTTAATTACCAATCAAGTGAATCTAATTTTATCATCAATTATGTTTAAAGTAGTGGATTGTTGGATCACCCAAAGGAGAACTTCAATGTACATTTATTGTCTTATCCGAATCTATATTAGTCATCTCAAAGCATTAATGGTCAATCAACTCTTTTAATTGCGTGACATATTCTCGTTTCTCTTCATTCGCATGCTTCGCAAATCTGCTCCGGTGTATAATGGGCTTAACTTCTCCGAATGGTGTGAGCAAATCCAATTTCACCTTGGTGTCTTGGATCTTGACTTAGCACTTCAAGTTGAGAAACCCGCCGCTATTCATCGACACTAGCAAGGATGTTGAGAGATCTATCCATACCGCCGGGGAAAGATCAAAGATCACGCCGATGTTTATGCAGACGAGTATAGCAAACACCATCAAGTCTACCCTTCCTCACACCGAAAATGCTAAGGAATTCATGAAATTAGTCGGAGAGCGTTCTCAAACTGGCCGATAAGTCTCTTCTTGGGACATTAATGGCTACTTTGACCACCATGAAGTTTGATGATTCTCGTAGCATGCATGAGCATGTCATTGAAATGACAAACATTGCGGCAAAGACTAAAGTCCTTAGGATGAACGTGGATGATAACTTTATCGTGCGCTTTATCTTAAATTCACCGCCTCCTCGAGTATGGTCCGTTCCAAATGAACTATAACACCATGAAGGACAAGTCCGTGACAATATTCTCATAAAATAAGAGGTGGTCTTACATGAGATTGTCTCATGAACTTATAAGTTCATGAGACGGATTCTACAAAATATAAAAAAATATGGATTATTTTTACGAGTTTGAGTTTGAGTTGAAATTTCAATTATATATAGAATCCAGTTATGTCTATAAGATAAATCTCAACAATTTTTTGTCAAAGAATAATATTCGTCACGTACTTTTGCATCACCAATTACGTACTATACTTTGGCTTCGTTTTGTTGACCATAATAGAAGGGATATCAATCACTTTTCTAATATTTCACTCCTATTATATTATTTGGTTCACACATTCATGGCCCCGAAATTAGCATAGCCCGATTCTTTATCCTTCTCATTGAGGTAATAGGTATCCCGCCCCTAGGTGGGATGAGAAATACATCCCAATATCCTATATTACAAATTACCTACATACCCATATTTACAAATTGTCCTTGTAATTGTGTAGGGTGATATAAGAATATGAATTATCTAATGGCAATAAGGTAATTCAATACTTATCAATATTACTATCTCTTTTGAACCAAACAATTTAATAGACAACCCTTACAATCCAACAACCCAATCACTCAAACAAACACATTATTGGACCTTAATAAATCCATGAGAAAAGGCCAATAAAGTCGGGAAATAATCAAACTCAATCCTATTGTTGAACCAAACGCCTTTATATTGTGATAAACAAGTGCTCCTTTTTTGTCAAACTATATCTAGTATTGAGATTTTTAAAAGTATATTTATATATTTATGTAATAATTTCTTTGTATAATTAAGAACAGTGATAATCAATCACTATATTTAAGGTGAGTCGTCACATTGTTAGTCATTACTTTTAAATAAATTATATCATTACTTTTAAATAAATTATATTGAAAAAAATCTTTCTAAGGGGACAATTAATGCATTTTAGGTAGATTACTAATAATTTTGAGGCAAAAATCAATATTTTTCATGAAGGCTACTAAAAATATTGTTGGATTACTAATACTTTTTCGGATGTACTATACTACTTTTCTGATGTACTACTAATATTTTTAAGGAAAAAATAATACTTTTAATGGTCCCTATTATTACAAAAATGCCGTCAACCGAGATCCTATAACTCTACCCCAGAGAATTTTACGAAAATATCAACGGTACATGAAATTACAAAAAAAAAAAAAAAACGGATCGGTTGGATCCGTCTAACTAAAAGATCCATTAGACCGTCTAATCCAAATTTTTGTTAATATCTATTAGTTACGCGTGTGCACTTTACACAATAGATATATTACATGCACTGTTACATAATATCTGGTTAAGAATCTTAAAAGAAGGAAAATAAATAAATTACAAATTTTCTTGTAAAAAATAAAAGAAGGGAAAATAAGTCCAGTAGCATGGAGTTAACTTCTACCACAAAACGTATAAAAGGACATCTCGTATTTAGGGTTTCATTAATCATTGAGTAGTATACAATCAAGAACAATTACTCTACAAATTAACACATGGGTTCTTAGGGTTTATATTAGAAGAATTGTTCAAACTCTGTACAAAAGCAGACGGCAAAAAGACGACGAAAAGAGACTCAATGGACAGATCTCCGAATTGCCGCAACCAATATTACACCACATACTCTCTTTTCTCTCTCAAAAGGAAGCCATCAAGACTTGTGTATTATCCAATTCATGGCGTTACGTTTGGTGTACTCGCTCCCAAATTGAATTTCGTGATGACATTTTCAAGGACAATTAATAAAGAAAAATTCATGTCTTTTCCGGACAAGACTTTACAAGGGTACCATGATCATACAATTTTTTTGTATGTACATGGAAGGTTGATTCTAAATTCGTTTTCGCTTCTTGAAAAATGGATCCCAAGAATCGTAATTGACATGGGTGTAAAAACGTTTAATATTTCTCTTCCTTGGTATAATCCGATTAAATCGACATATGTTGATTTGCCCTCTCAGTCTTTCATGCTAAATCCTCGAACAATTATATTTGTGGGGATACAAGTTGAATTTTATTGATAATGTACATTTTGAGCGTCTACAAAGGCTTTTCCTAAAGCGAGTCTACATTCTCAAGAGACTTTCGAGAAGATAATGTCAAGTCGCCCTTTGATTGACTATTTGGGCCTCCATGAATGTGAGGGCTTGAAAACCATTAAGGTGAATAAGTGTCATAACCTCAAGGAATTTTCTTTCTCGTGGTTATAAGTATGATGATAGCACCGAAATTGACTTGCCAACTTATGTTGAAACCGGCCAAAATTGTAGGCAATGTGAATTGGTATCGATATCACCAAGGTAAGTACTTCCCTCGACTCTCGTCTTTATGCCTGGAGTTCGCGATTTTCTAGCTTGTCATTCGACATCTTGCCGTGTAACTTCCCAATCTCCGAGACTTGTCCATTGGACATTGCTCTGACTTGAAACAATTACAAAATGTTAAATCATTCCATTAAGCACTTGACGCTTAGGATATACGTGACAAGTCTTTCAAAGTCATTTCTATTGATGCTCCAAACATAGTTAAGTTTGATTATTGCGGCGATTTTCCCGAATCCATCTCTTTTTGCGAAGAACGACTTCCCAAGAATGGGTGGAAGTCAAATATATCTTTGAATATCGGAGATGATGTTGATGCTTGGTCGTCATGGTTCCTTAGGCAAACAAACCGCTTCAATGCGATAAAGAAGTCAATCTGAAATTTCTCTGTCTCTTTATCTCTCAGAATAGAGAAAAAATCATAATATTTATGATGGTGGTTTATACGAATCTACAAAGAGTAGTGAGAATTTGAACCTCGAGATTAATGAGTTATTCACTTTCTTCCTTATCGGTTACAAATGGTTTGTTTCGTATTTGTCGTCCCAAGAAAAATCACAGGCCTCAAGTGGTTCTCCTAAAATATGTGGAACAGGAATGCAACAAAGTTATTGAGTTTTTATTCGAGATCCTCCGAAAATATGTGGAGGAACTAAGCTTGGAATTGTTTGATGAGAAAGAAAAAGAATGGTATTCTCGCAAAATGCGGTACAAATTTGTTAGATCAATCATTTCGCGCATTGGGTAACAATCAAGACAAACCGCAAAAGCTTCGCGTCCGATTGAAATGGAGATCGAAACTATAATAAATCGAGTCTCATGAGTCCTTATTATATTTAAGCTCCCCTGCTACATGCTTCATATTATATATAGTTTAGTTAGTTAGTTAGAATTAAGTACTAATATACAATGCTTTGTCACTACTACAAAAAGGGGATTTTACATCGGTTCTGGGGCATTTCCTACATCGGTCTTTCAACCGATGTAGAATCTGGCGTAGTGGAAAGTCCTATTTTCCTACATCGGTTTTACAACCGATGTAAAAATTCCCACTCTACATCGGTTGTATCTTTAACCGATGTAGAATATTATCCAAAAAACATAAAATTTATTTGAACCGCTGTAGAAATCTGACTTTCTACATCGGTTTCCACAACAACCGATGTAATTATTTTCATGTTTGCATCGGTTCGGACAACAACCGATGTAAATTTGTTTTTCCAGATTTAGAATGTAGTAATTAATACGCCCTAACATAACAACAATATAATAACAATTAAACCAAAATACCATTACCAACAATACAACAACAATTAAACCAAACCACCATAAACCAACAATACAACAAATTACAATATTAAACCGATCATTTAACAACAAAACGTATCATCATGTTCTACAATACAATATATAAGATCCTTACAATACAATACACTAGGTGATCATTCTCAAAAAAAAATGTTTCACTAGGTGATCAATACAATATTGTTTTGTTTCTTCAAAATACCTTCTCTAGGTGGAGAACTCCCAAGGTCAGTTAGCGGACTAAGAGGAACGGGAATGAGCCGGTGCAAAGAATGTTGAATACCTAACCGCTGCTTTTGTTTGAGAATCAGTTGTGATGCAATGTAATCAATGCCAACTTGGTAGTTTGGATTCTACTTATAAATCAACCTACAATAAAACCCAAAAAGATAAACATTAAGCAAACACAATCAATTAAGGTTTGAAAATGCGATCCCATACATATTCACATTATAAATCAAGAGACTATACGTGATGGGGAATGGGATGACCAAGCTATATATAAAGTGTTTTTATAACATTTTTGGCTTCAATTTGCCTCAGAAGAATGGCTAACTTGCTTTGAAATTGGTTTCCTATTATGAGCAAAGTGAAATTTCACAAATTAATATTAGGTATGAACTTACTTGAACATAAAGACGAGTGTTCCTCCCATTTTGACCTATTATTCCCTTCTTTTATGTCCTTCAAAGACACTTCTCCATGGCCTTATATTTGTCTCTCGCCTACACGAGTAATTAAAGATTAAAATGATTCAAATTAATAAAGTACTGTCAATCTTCTTTGAGGAAGCGGCCAAGTGCTTAACAAATAATACTCTAAAATTTTCAAACTATTACAAATTTAATTTACTCGTATGACTATTATTGTCAAGTGCCTATAACAATCGGACTAAAATTGCAATTTAGTCATTTAGTCTAAATAATAGAAGTGTTGAATTTTTCGCGCCTTTATTGTGGAATAATGAATTGCAAAGTGATTTGGACATACTTACTACAATCTTTAAACACCTTTTTCAATATACAAGAGTGGGGACTTTTAACGATTTTTGGAATAAAAAGCAAATTTCGGCGTAGAAATCGGCCATTGAGGAAAGGGAATCTACATTCTATTTCGGCGTAGAAATGATTGGAACAGTTAAATCCATAGAATCCCTTCAATAATCTTTTAAACCCTAACAATATTCAAATATATTTCTTTTACAAATTGAACATACATTCACATAAATTTAAAAAGAAAACAATAATCTCAATAAATCAAAATCGTAGAAAAGCATGGCGTACTATGGACAATTCTGTAAGAAACCTAGGAAAAAAGAAAAGTAATCGGTTCCCAACAAACACATGAAAAGAGGAATTTCCTAACCTTTTTTATCCTTTCTCGTCCAAAAAAGAAAACAAAGTCGCGTCACGATGGCTTGAGGAGTCCGCCGTGTTTGTATAGGTGAACGACTTTCCTAATTTTTTTATACGAACGCGTGCTTCATCCCCGCACCCGCCCGACGTTGACCTCATGATCTGGTTAAAGTCCTCGGCGTTGAAATCGAGGGCGTTCTTGTGCTTCGATTGGTCGCCGAGAACCCGGCGTTCTTTGAAGAGGATGTCAAGCTTGCCGTGATTTGAAACCATGGAGTTAATTAGGGTTTGAAGTTTGATTCTCGAGTGTGGACGTAGGTGACAATGAGTTGGCGATTGAAGTTCCGAGTGAGTATGTCGGCGATTATTACTTTAGAGAGAGGATACACGTAACGAGGTTGGAGGGCAAATTTGAGCGGATATGGACGAAGATACGGCTGAAGGAGAAGAGAGAGACAGAGAGAGAATAAGAGGGTTAAGAAAAAGTTTGGGAAATAAGTAAAATAATGAGGTAGGATTCTCTCAAAATTTACAAATATGCCACCGATTTTTTTTTCTTACATCGGTTCGTTAATAAACCGGCGAAAACTCGATGTAAATCTATTTTCTATAGAGTGTTACATCGGTTCTATAAAGTAACCGATGTAAAGTTCTTTGTTTAATTAACAATTATGCCACCGGTGTTTATTTACATCGGTTCATTGATGAACCGATGTAAACCCCGATGTAAAAGCTCTATTTTGTAGTAGTGTGTTTTTCTGTTTGCTTTTGTTTTGAGTACTTTAATTGTGATTTGCATCTGATGAATATCATGTTGCGAAGTTGTTTTTGTCTTTACTAAACAAGAATTTGCCTTTGGTTATAGCGAGTTTATCTTCAACTTTTATGCGTACATTATTTGTGGTTGGTGATGTTCTGATTATATGCCAATGTTCAAACATGTGAAGATAGTGGTGTCTGCAGATAGAAAATTAAGCCATAATCCGAGGTTTATTCAGAGGAGAATTGAGATAGGCTTCTTGTTATGAAAATTCATTCTTGATTTTTTCAAGTTGGTTGTGTCGATTCTGAAAAGTAACAATTATCGGCCTTTTATGGTTATGTTTCCATGGACCATTTCTAGTTTCTAGTATTGGAAATTGAATTTTGAGAATTTATTGGTTTTCGTGGGAAAATTGGAAATATGTTTGGATGAGTGAATGAAAATGTTTTTTATGTAGGTTTGGAAATGATATTGTGTTTGGTTGAGTAATTTTGAAGTATTATTTTATGTATTTAATAATTTGAAAAGTTGATAGTGATTGAATATTTTAATTGGATATATAATATTATATTTGTAAGATTGTGGGATGATAGGTTCCATTAAATAGAAATAATTAAAAAATAATAGTGTTTTAAGCGGATAGACTTGGTAATGGTGGGTCCCATGTGTATAATTGGATGAAGTGAGAATAGTGATTGATGAGTGATGTATGATAGTGTATAGGGTTGAGAATTGAAATTATAGGTTTGAGATGTAGTTTTATGTGAAAAATGGAATGTGAAAATGATGATTTCCCTTGGAAAATTTATAAACAAACATGATTCTAGTTTTATGAATAGTTGGAAATTGGAAATAGGTTATTGGAAACATAAACAAACAAGGCCGATCCATTTTGCGAAATGTTTGAAAACCTGCTAGAAATATTGGTTGTGGTTTATAAACCTCTCCGCACATTTTTGTTAGGGTTAATTACTGAGAATGTAGCCTTGAGGTTTGACCTAATTACAAAAAAAAAAAAAAAACAAATAATTTTTAAAATTACAAAAATGCCCCAAGGTTTTATTATTTTGTTTTACATTTACCCCTTCATCAAGAAAAATATTTCAAAATCCCCCTACATATTTATAAAAATATTATATTTTACCCCGTCTTTTAATCAAAAAAAATATTTCAAAATACCCCATATATTTATGAAAATATTACAATTTACCCCCGTAATTTTAACACCGAGTCAAACTTCAAACGTATTTTTGTAATTTTAAAAGTTAGTTGATTTTTTTGTAATTAGGTCAAACCTCAAAGGTAATTTTTGTGATTATCACTTTTTGTTATTTATAGATCGCGTTGTCCATAAAGAGGGTGGCTTAGAAATTGTTAACGATATACGTAAATTCGATTGACAAATTAAAATTATATTGAAACCATCTCCACTACAACAACACTGGTGCTTAAGTATCCTTAGATTTTATTTATTTCCTATAAAACTATACCCTTTTTTTTTCAGTTTTTATTTATTTATTTCAATAAATTACACTTTTCCTAGTTACAAAGAAATAAGTAGTTAGGTCACGTATCCTACTTATTTATCCGTATTTTGGGTCCTCAATATGAATATTACCATGAGTTTCTTAACTTAATTGTTTAAAAATGATCAAGTGAGTAACTCAGTAAAGTTTATATAAGGATGCAAATTTTTGCTTTCTTCGTCGATAAAACCTCAACTCTGTTCTCACAAAAAAGGAAAATAAAAGAAAGAAAAGGAAAACGAATTAATAGGCCAAAAGAATTCCTTGTGTAGCACTCTCGGGAAAAGTGACCATATTCTCGTAAAAACGAATAATATACGTCACTACTTTTGCATCACTGATGAATTACGTACACCACTTTATATTTAGAGTTTTAAAAGTATATTTAATTAGTTTATTTTTTATTTTTATAATCAAGATTCCATGTTCTCACATGACTATTATTCGAGGAAATAGGACTCTGTTCATATACACCGCGAGAATGCACAATGGCTCCCGGGTCCTTAATATCCTCAAGGAGTCGTCCCCCGCACAAGAAAGACCCTTAATATCATCAATTACCGCGCATAAGGATTCGTCCCAATTGTTCCACTATTATACCCGGAGGCTCGAACCCTTGGCCACTTACGAAAAGGCCAAGTATTATCTCACCTGTAATACTATAACCAATTAGGATATGAGATCATTGATTTTTTTAAGCAAAATAACACCCCGGGGGGTGAAGAATTGAGGCGTGATCCCCTACATGTATATCAAATAATCAAAATGTCATACAATGTCATGCCCGTCAAGGCGGGAGAAAATCAAAGAACAAATAACCTATCACTACGATATCTAGAAAGACTATCATAATGAGATATCTAAAAATAAAAGGAGAACCAATGATCTATGAAAATCTGAAACTCGGATATCCCAGCTGGTCCATCCGAATGAGCGCTAGGAGGTGGTGAGAAGTCGCGCCCTCATCAACAATGTGACTGCCAAGGGCAACAACTCCCAACTCTGCAAGGTGATCTGCTGGTCGATTTGTTTGATAAATGGTTTTATCATGATTTTGATGATTTTGTTTTTATACCAAAACAATGTTTTAAAGGTTGTCCAAATACTCCTAAATGATTTAAAATGGTTTTAATATTTTCCGGAGTAATTCTTCAAGTTTTATTTCCGACAAATTGGACAACACATTTAATGATTTTGTATCAATGGGTGTTTACATCCACACTATGTTTCTAAATGTTGTCCTAATACTCTCGATTGGTCTAAAATATTTTTACTATTTTTTGAAGTATTTATTGGAGTTTATATCGGACAACACTTTTGATGATTTTGTGTTAATGTGTTATCTCATCAAAACTATATTTCTAATGTTGTCCTAAATACTCCCGATTGGTTTTAAATGTTTTTACGAATTTTTCGGAGTATTTTTTGAGGTTTATTTTCGACAAAAATCGACAACATTTGATTTAGGAGGTCGACCAAGAGACCAAATAGGCGGCCGGTACACGAGAACGCATTTCACGAAATAGAACTCCCGGGCTCCTAAAATTGGTCAGGGGTGACCGGTCACGTGGTGGGGCGACCACACCCCCGTTGAAATTTTGTTGCGTTCTTTTTCAATCTTATTAGTGTCGACCGTGCATCTCAAGTTTACTGAAGAAAATTCTAACCGTTGTGCGATGAGACAACTTTTCGTTAAATTGTGGAATTGATTTCTAACAGCTATAATCTTGATTTTAATTGCAATTGTTTTGTAGATACCAGATTCCAAGAGGAGCCTATCAAGTATCAATCATCTCCTATAAATAGAGGAAGATTTGAAGCACAACAACAAAAGAGAACAACACAACACAACAAGATATACTCAAGCAAACACTTGGTCTTCTATTGTCACTATTCTTGTTGTAATTTGCCTAGCTTATCACTTTCACATCCTTGAGGTCTAGGCTATTCTTGATTGCACTTGCACTCATTGTATAATTCATTATCGAGTTGTAATCTTGAATTTTTGGGTTATCATTCAACACAAGATATCCTTGTGAGTGTTCTTGTGGTAAGAACACACTGGGTGATCTAGGTGTTAGGTGTAAGAAGATTGTGGTAATCTTCTTGTTGAGGTGTTGAAAATTTTGGTATTCTTCAAGGTTGAAGCCATTGGAGATTGTGGTAATCTTCAAAGGGAGATTGTGGTAATCTCCAAAGGTGGTGTTGAAAAAGAGTGTGGTGCTCTTCAAGGTGTTGTTGTAAGTTGGTGTTGTATTAATTTTGGTAATTAATAAAATTCTTTTTCTTTTTGAAATCCATCCCTGGATATACTAGGGTGGTAGAGGATTAGGCCCTAGGTGGGTTGAATCTCTATAAATCGACGTGTGTTGTTTACATTACGCACTTTTATTATTGTCTTTGAGCATTCGGTTCGAAAAAGAGGGTAATATCGAAAGATGGAGATAATCTATTCACCCACCTCTAGATTATCGTAGCCGCTTGGACTTACAAGTGGTATCAAAGCCAAACTCTTTGGCAAGCTCGTTTCATATCGCGAGTGAAGAGGAACGGTCGTCGGCTACGAACGAAGCTCATCTTTCCGGCACCTCCTCCACCAAGCCACCACTATTTTTGATTCCAAACATTTTATAGTTTGGAAAGAAAGAATGGAATGTTATCTACAAAGTTGCGAGTTCGATATTTGGAACATCGTCATAAATGGAGAATTTATTCCGAGAATAGACACACCACACACATCCAAAGGCTTCAAAGAGCTCAATGATGAAGAGAAGAAAATCATCTCCTTAAACGGTAAAGCTTTCAATATTTTGTATTATTCATTTACTAATTTGGAATATGAACATATTGTAGGAATTCGATCGGCTCATGGAGTATGGCAAAAATTAGAAGCCATTCATGAAGTATATTCAAATAATAGGAGCAAATCAAAAGCATCTACTTCTCAAAGGAATACAAGTTCAAATCTAAGGAACAAGCTTTTTGCAACTTCCAACTATGAAGTAGTCGAACAATGTTTTATGGGCATCGAAGAAAACGAGGTATGTCTTAAACCCTATACTTCTTATGATATTGTTATTGAAAATGATTATGGTGATTTGCAAAATAATTTTGATGATCTTCAAAATGAATTTCAAAGTTTACTTGTTAAGTACAAAAATTTGAAAAAGGAATTCATTGTTTTGAAAAATAAAAGGATAGTTTATTTACTTCCTATGAATCACTATCATGTGTTCACACCACCACACTTGACAAGGTTAGAAACCTTGGAAAACAAAATAGTACTCTTGTTGAGGATATGAATTGCATAAAAAATGATTTATCAAAATCAAACTTGAGTACCAATAAGTTGCCCAATATTGTGAATGTTAATGGTTGTGATAATTTGAATAGTGAACTTGATCATGATCCTAATATTGTCAAGTATATGAAAAAGAATCGAGTTCCTATGCATGTTAGTAATGTTACTTGCTTTTATTGCGGTAAGAAGGGACACACCATAAATACTTGTCAAGCTAGAAATAGCTCAAATTATTATTGGAGACCTAAAAGTCTCAAAGCTAATCCCAAAGGACCCAGCACTTGAGGTACCACAAAACAATGTTATATTAGGTACCGCAAAATAATAATCGAAGAAAATTAAATCATTAAGGAAACATCAAATGAACGTCTCATTTGATCAAAGAAGGAAAAACATTTTCAACAAAGTCAATTTCCAAGAAGAGGATATAATCAAAAATGGGAAGAACACAATCCTTGGAAATGACAAAGACATCATCAACAAGATAATTTTCCAAGAGAAAGACACCTTCGAAAATGGGAAGGCCACAATGCTTGGAAATGGAGCAATTGGAGAAGTCATCATCAACAAGATGATTCTCAAAGGGGGAGATATCATCAACAATGGGAACGACACAACCCATGAAAATGGCGTAATTGGTAACCCGTATCTCCCTAGTTAAATATGCATTTTGTTTTGTTATTATGCATGCTTTTATTTGTGTCTTAATTGCAAAATGAGTTTTCAAGTATTTATTTTTAATTAAGGTCTTCAATATATATTTGTGCTTTTAAAATATTTTTGAAAAAGAAGACCTTATATGATGTTTTTAAAACTCTTGTGCATTTTTGTAGACTAAAGTGTGTTATCATCTCTTATGGATTTTTATGGCATGAGCTTACTTGTGATATATCTTAGCCTACACTTTTATCATTATGATTTGTACTAGATTTGTTTTAAGAATTGTGTAGGATTTACATATTTTCACAAATGGCCATTTACATCATTATTTGTCAAGAAATGCATTAATTATCGAGGTACGTTTACTTGTGTTATTCTTACTCTTATAGACTCGATATATGTATTGCCATGTGCCTATGTGCTTGTTTTTCATAGTATTTCATACAAGTGCCATTAAGAGGATTTTTAAGGCACTATTCGATAATTGATTGCACATATTTGCTTTGTCAACTCTTGTTCAAATATTTTTTTAAATGAGGTCTCAACTATATGCTATCGGATTTTCAAATTTCAAAAGAGACCTTTTGTAGCTTTCTTAAGCTTATTTGAACTTGCATGATTTATTAGACTCTTGATGATCTTCTAAATGCATAGTATGTATTTCTTGCTTCATGGTCTATATATATAGTGTCTATTTCTACTATGCTCTTATGCAAGATATTTTTGTGATTGATGATTGATGCATGTTTTTACACTTGAGCTATTTTTTCTTGCTTATATAACCGATGCCAGTAATGAGTTTGTTAAAGTTGTGTAGATGAGAAATGAAGTACTCCAAATATTAGTTACCTCAAAATATTTGGATGTAAATGTTCTATTATGAACACCTTAGATCAATTGGGTGCCATATGATGATAGTGATGAAGAAGATAAAAGGGTATTCCCAACAAACTCGATGACCAAAGCAACATTGGTCGAACTAAAGCGAGGTTAGTAGCTCGAAGGTATTTTCAAGAAGAAGGTAATTAATTTTGATGTAACATTTGCACTCATAGCACATTTAGTAGCTATTTGCATTTTACTTGCCCATTCTTGTTTTAAGAAAATTTCAAGCTTTACCAAATGGATGTTAAATCTAATTTTCTAAATGGTTTTATTCAAATATAAGTCTATCGAGTTTAAAATTTTAGGCCAAATGATTTTTATAAAAGGCCTTGCGGTTGATAGACTTAGCTATTTTCGCAAAATGATTTTACAAAAGGTAAAGTTGATACTACACTTCTTGTTTTGAAAAAGGGCAAGGTTGTTTACTTGTGCAAATTTATGTTGATAATATTTATGTGCTACTAATAAATATTTGTGCAAGATATTTTTCCAAGTCAATGCAAGTGAACTAAGATGATCATGATGAGGAAGCTCAAATTTGATCATTGGAATTCAAATTACTCAATACCAAGACGGTTATATTTCAAAAGAACGCTTGAAGGAGTTAAGCATTGAAGAAAGAAGAACTATCTCAACCTCTATGGCTAAAGATTGACAAAGGTTGAGAAAGGCATATCGGCCGACAAACAAATTCGAGGTATATTTTCTTGTATTATTTCTATAGACTCGACATTCCATATGCCTTATGTATATATGCTCGACTTCAAAAAACTATCCCAACGAATCTCATTAAAGTCTTAGTTAAAAGAAATTTTCAAATATTTGAAAGGCACTTCTTCTTATAACTTGTTGTATCCAAAGCTTTAAAACGTTCTTATTTTTCGGGATAATAAGTCCGGTCAAAATTATTCAAACTATGGTTCGTCATAATCGAACTAAACATATTGAGATTCGATATAATTGTTAAGGGATTGCATGTTTTAACAAAAACTTGAGATGTGTTTAATTCCGTCTCAAGGATAACTCGCAGACTTTTTAATCACTCACCGCCGAGTATTTTACCTCATTCCGAGCTTGATTATGACATAATGTATATTGAATGATGTATACGTTTGCATTTTGCACGTTTTAAAAACTTAGGGGCGAAAAATCAGATTTTTGGATCAAAATTCGGATTTTGAAAAACCTGGCAAGACAGTGGGCTGATGTGGTTGAGGGCAACCAGTCGCCCTCAACGTCGACCGATCGCCCTAAGCCATTTTCTGGATAAAATGTGTTCTATCCCCATCATTCTTATTTTCACAAGTTTTCTTCTATATTTCGTCCCCTTTGCAAATTTCACACACATTTCACTTCAAATGTGTTTTGTTTCATAAAATTCATATTTTGGGGATTATCTAGCTCGATTATCATCATCATTGTTTGTCTTTACCGATTAAATGGTAATAATTCTACTTCCTTTGCTCAATTGGGTTGAACCTTGAGATTGTGACTTATTTGTTATATTGTTGATGGAAGTTTCATATGAATTTGATGAGCTTGTCATTTATGATGTATTGTATTGTGTTTGAACTGATTTTGGTGATGAAAAACTTGGCTTGATTACAGTTACAAGAGCTATATACATCTTCTTTAAAACTTGACGCCCGCCAAGTGTTCGATAAAATGTTTCAATGAAAAATTCATCACCTACATGATTCTCTTGATTTCAAAAGTCTCATATATTTATAGAGATCATGTTTTTGCAAATCAAATGAGTTTTCATAAGCTTCTACAAGTCGTATGATCGACTTTTCCCTCCCATTTGGCCTATAAGCTTCATTGTTCAAATAGCTCGATACATCGGTTTAGTTGCGCACTTTGACATGATTATATGATGTTTTTATCGTGCTAACATTCTTTTTGATGATTCCAAAGTGGGAGAAACAGGTTATAAGCTCATTAGCTCATAAAAGCTAAGTTAAGCTAAACAAAAGAAGCTATAAGCTATGGCTTGATAAAGCCATAAGTTGTGCATTATACTTAGTCCAATTGTTGTATGATGGACTTATATACTTGTCTAATGATGTTTTATTGACAGGGGAGCTTATAAGCTCTTGAACCTAAAATCAATATGTAAAAGCTAAGCTTTTAGCTTGTGGTTGATTCTTCTACATTACTCTTGTTGTGCATATTGATAGGGGAGCTTTTGTTATATATGTTTGAATATCTCTACTCACATCCTTGTGTTTATATTACGTGGAATCTTTATCGCCCACAACGGATAGCTCTTTTTAACCTAGGTAAAATTGTTTTGTTTTCAAAATCGACCTCGTTAAAATTGTCTTGGTTTGTAATCATCAAAGAGGGAGATTGTTTGATAAATGGTTTTATCATGATTTTGATGGTTTTGTTTTTATACCAAAACAATATTATTAAAGGTTGTCCAAATATTCCTAAATGATTTAAAATGGTTTTAATATTTTCCTGAGTAATTCTTCAAGTTTTATTTTCGACAAATTGGACAACACATTTAATGATTTTGTATCAATGGGTTTTTACATCCAAACTATGTTTCTAAATGTTGTCCTAATACTCTCGATTGGTCTAAAATGTTTTTACTATTTATTGGAGTTTATATCGGACAACACTTTTGATGATTTTGTGTTAATGTGTTATCTCATCAAAACTATATTTCTAATGTTGTCCTAAATACTCCCGATTGGTTTAAAATATTTTTACGAAATTTTCGAATATTTTTGAGGTTTATTTTCGACAACAATCGGACAACATTTGATTTAGGAGGTCGACCCCACCAAAGAGGCGACGTGCACAGGAACGCATTTCACGAAAACAGAACTCCCGGGGTCCTAAAATTGGTCGGGGTGACCAGGTCACCGTGGTGGGCGACCAGTCAACCCCCCTTAGGACCAGGTCACCTGTTGAAATTTTGTTGCGTTCTTTTTCAATCTTATTAGTGCGGCCAAATTCGCTCTCAGTTTACTGACAAAATTCTAACCGTTGTGCACTTTAGACAACTTTTCGTTAAATTGTGGAATTGATTTCTAACACTATAATCTTGATTTTAATTGCAATTGTTTTGTAGATACGATTCCAAGAGGAGCTATCAAGTATCAATCATCTCCTATAAATAGAGGAAGATTTGAAGCACAACAACAAGAGGGAACAACACAACACAACAAGATATACTCAAGCAAACACTTGGTCTTCTATTGTCATTATTTTTCTTGTAATTTGCCTAGCTTATCACTTTCACATCCTTGAGGTCTAGGCTATTCTTGATTACACTTGCACTCATTGTATAATTCATTATTGAGTTGTAATCTTGAATTTTTGGGTTATCATTCAACACAAGATATCCTTGTGAGTGTTCTTGTGGTAAGAACACACTTGGGTGATCTAGGTGTTAGGTATAAGAAGATTGTGGTAATCTTCTTGTTGAGGTGTTGAAGAATTTGGTATTCTTCAAGGTTGAAGATTGTGGTAATCTTCACAAGGTGCCGTTGGAGATTGTGGTAATCTTCAAAGGGAGATTGTGGTAATCTCCAAAGGTGGTGTTGAAAAAGAGTGTGGTGCTCTTCAAGGTGTTGTTGTATGTTGGTGTTGTATTAATTTTGATAATTAATAAAATTCTTTTTCTTTTTGAAATCCATCCTGGATATCTTTGGGGTGGTAGAGGATTAGGCCACTAGGTGGGTTGAATCTCTATAAATCGGCGTGTGTTGTTTATATTCCGCACCTTTATTATTGTCTTTGAGCATTCGGTTCGAAAAAGAGGGTAATATCGAAAAGATGGAGATAATTTATTCACCCCTCTGATTATCGTAGCCGCTTGGATTTACACGATTCCCCTCTCTCAGTATGTGGAAATCGAATCAAGGTCCTCGGCATGTTCCGAATGCGAATCGGGGTGTCTTTGAAGAGCGAAGGCCACCGAGTGATCGTGGTGACCACGCGCCGGCTGCGTCAACTCGATCCAAATCAAAGAGAAAAAGACGGGCATGCCGGAGTCCCATCTCCGCTTAGAAGCTCGGCATGAAAGCTAGACACACGCACTGGAGAGAACAATGAAAAGCCAACATAAGTCTGCCCGAATGATCTCGAATCAATCCCCTCCGCCAAAGAATCAAAGTGTCCCATCAAACGAACCATCGTGTTCGGCTTGATGCGAGGAGAGCGAGGAGCTCGCCAAATCACAATCCTCGACTGCGTGAAACCCGTGGTGGAGCACTCCCCCGCAAAAAGCCAACAGGGGAAGCATCCGGACCAATTTGATAGGTTCATACGCCGACACGAAACAAGAATCCGGAGATACCGCTCCACGCCGCCAAATAATGTGAGATGCCAAGAAAGGAATGTGTCGATGCTTGACACAATTCCTTTCCGTCCCGACAAACCATAAAATCAAGCGGGGAACCAAAAACTCAAGTGCCTCGTGTGTGATCCGTGTGTGCGATTCATCCAAAATGAAAGGAACAATATCATATCCGTAGTGTGTGGAAGTGTAGTGTCAAACCAAGGAAGAAAGTGATTCCACACAGACCGAACAATATCATTCATCAAAAAGAGGTGAGGATAGATTCGGCACGAGGAGATGAATGTGGATTATTCAAGCAACAACGACAACGTGAGGCAAGGGAAGTGCCACGTGCCCGAAGCTTGATATTCACGGGAAGACGATTACGAAGGAGGCGCGAAAAGGAATATAGAGATAGTAGGAATAAGAGCATCATTCCAAATGGCACCATACTGAAGGTTAAGATTTCTACCCGGAGAGAATCCCAGCGAGAAGACATAGAGAACCCACCATAAGAGGTAAACATCCACCGCATGATATCCTCGGACGGACAGCAGAATCGGAACCCCGGATATATCCTCAATGAGACTCTCGGGAAGCCCACATCCGGAGACCAAGACCGATACAATCTATCTCTATCCCACATACCATCGCGAATGAACCACTCAACCGTTATATGACCCAACGACCGATCCAAACAATGATCCAAGCGGCGATGCCCAAACCAAGTATCATCCCGTAAACTGACACATCTACCACGCCAATAGACTAGAAAATCCGCTCTTGGGCTTGAATACCGATCCGCCTCAAGCGCCTCACCGATGACTATGATTATGTGTTACGAGGCTCTACGGGGAGACCGGCCCATTGTAATGAAAGATTTGCTTATCAAGAATTGAGCCCACAACGAATGGCCCTCGCGTAACCTCCACCACAACTTGAATCGGGCGTCGGCAATATCGAAAGTCGGGCGCAACCCTAGCCCACCCTCGAAAATAGGATGGCAAATAATATCCCAACTAATCCAATGAGTCTTCTTGTCCCGCATAGGATCCCCGAGAAGAATCTAGCCGATGATCTGCTCCAATCGCAAAATCGTCTTTGGCGGCTGCATGACTGAAGAATATGCAACGGGGTGACCATTAGCGTGCTCCAAATAAGAAGCGAGCCTACCACCAAAGGAGAGATGTCGATCGACCACCCATCAACTCTATCCAACATCCTCCGAATCACTTGGGAGGAAGAGCTCTTTCGTCATTGGTTAATTAGTTGTTTCTTTGTATATTTTAAGAACAGGTTATAATCGGTCACTCTATTAAGGTGAGTCGTCGCATTACTTTTACATAAAATTTATATTGAAAAAAATATGTTTCTAATAAGATTCTATACGCTCGACCAATCACATAGCTAGGGAGTGGGGCTATATATTATATATCAATTTATTTCTTTAACTTTATATAACCAATAACCTATATATATATATATTAGATACAAATTGATTACAATTTAAATATTTATTGCTTAAGATAATGAAATCACTTTTTAATTTTATGTGATGTTAGTATATATATATATATTTTTTTGATAACCAAGATATCCAGGTTTACACACGACTAATCCTAAACTCGCTAGTGTCGAGAGGCCCCTTGACCAATGAGAATGTAAATCGAGAGATATGCCCAAAGTATTATTTTTTATTATTTTTTAGAACATTTAATATTTCGGACTATATATTCACATAAGTACATAACTAATCCCTGTTGCTCCAAGCTTTGGAGGTAAAGTAACCTACTAGTATTTAAACGACTTCTAACTTAATCTTGAAGAAAGAAAATTGTCGAGGATCCTAAATTTGATTGAGATTTTCTATTCCAAAATATAGTCATATTTTACTTTATGTTCCATTGTATTGGTTGATTGGCGGATATGTACATGGTAATGTCATAATTGTACACGTGTTAATCACCCAATACAATGAATATGAAATGAAATAGGATTTTGGAACAGAAGATCCAGTCCCCAAATCTATCGTCCAAAACAAAGGTTTTGTGTAGTTAATCGATCACATTTTCATATACACCGCGAGAATGCACAATGGCTCCGGGTCCTTAATATCCTCAAGGAGTCGTCCCCGCAAAGAAAGACCCTAATATCACCAACTACCGCGTATAAGAAATCGTCCCTAATTGTTCCACTATTATAACCGGAGGCTCGAACCTTTGGCCACTTATGAAAAGGCCAAGTATTATCTCACCTAAAAGACTATAACCAATTAGGATACGAGATCATTGGTTAATTAGTTGTTTCTTTGTATATTAAGAATAGGTTATAATCGGTCACTCTATTAAGGTGAGTCGTCGCATTACTTTTTACATAAAATATATTGAAAAAAATATGTTTTAATAAGATTCTACACGCTCGACCAATCACATAGCTAGGAACGGGGCTATATATTATATATCAATTTATTTCTTTAACTTTATATAACCATAACCTATATATATTAGATACAAATTGATTACAATTTAAATATTTATTGCTTAAGATAATGAAACTTTACTTTAATTTTATGTGATGTAAGTATTTTTATTTGTTTTTTTGATAACCAAGATATCGAGGTTTACACTGACTAATCTAGACATGCTAGTGTCGGGCCCCCTTGACCAGCGGGATGTAAATCGAGGGATATGCCCAAAGTATTATTTTTTTAGAACATTTAATATTTCGGACCTATATATTCACATAAGTACATAACAAATCCCATGTTGCTCCAAGCTTTGGATGTAAGTAACCTACTAGTATTTAAATCGACTTAACTTAATCTTGAAGAAAGAAAATTCCGAGGATCCTAAATTGGATTGAGATTTTCTATTCTAAAATATAATCATATTCTACTTTATGTTTCATTGTATTGGTTGATTGACAGGTGTACATGGTAATATCATAATTGTACACGTGTTAATCACCCAATACAATGAATATGAAATGAAATAGGATTTTGGAACAAAGATCGGTCCCAAATCCTATACGTCCCAAAACAAAGGTTTTGTGTAGTTAATGGATCACATTTTCATATATATGTAAGTATATGTCGGTATATATATATATTTTTTGAGTATATTCGAGTATGAGCTAGACCCAAATTATTTGGAAATTTGAAAATTTTTGGGGAGCCTAAATAAATATTTAGTACTAAAAATTAATATTTTAAAATAAAATATACATATAAATATCGAGATTTCAAAATTTTTGGGGGGCTAAATCAATAAAAATAAATATTTAGTACTAAAAATTAATAGTTTAAAATAAAATATACATATAAATATGGAGATTTCAAAATTTTAGGGGGCTCAATGCTTAGGATACGCCCTTGTATATATCCTTTGATGGGAGAAGTGATGCGGATCAGACCCAATATCTATGGTTTTGGCTTGAGAGTTTTGACCACTCGGCCACTATCCATTCTTTGTTAGTGTTATTTTATTATAATTAGTGGATATATAATAGATGATATAGTTACATAATTAAAATAATTATTTCTAATTTTTAAAAATTATATTTTCTTAAAAGTTACATTTCATAATTGAAAAACACGTAGAGATGCATCTAGGAATGTACGTATGCCGAAATGAAGCGGCGGCGCCATGATATATCAAAAAGACATATGATGCTCTAAAATATCGGACAACGGCGATTGCATATTGTCGTCGATGATTAATTCTTCTAGGTTTCGGCATCGCTTGAATCGATCTCCAATGGATTTCGATGATATATTATTTCTGAACTCGATCACAACACTTTCAAGCCTTCTTCCTTCCGTTAGGAATTTCCAAGAATCTTTCAACGGCGTTTGCTCTTTCCAAGGTCAACGTCGCGGCCAATTTCAAGCGATGCGGGATCCAAACTCGAATATCACTTTGCGGGTTTGCACCCCTTCAAAATATTCACAAAGACTTGACGACAAGAGTTTATTGGAGGGTTGGGTTAAACCCTAACACTAATTTTTCATCGATCTGCATGGAGATATGCTGTTTTTAAAGTTGGATGCAATTAAGGATACAACCTTTCACAACCTTGTGACGCTTACGGGAATCGCAATACCCCACCTCGATAAACAACAACAACACATTGAGGGATCTTGGACAGCAAACAAGCCTTCGTTTGCTCAAACCATCTCGCCTGAGGATTCTTCCAAGCCGGTAAAAAAGGGTGAGTATTTCTCTGTTACGATGGACGATGATATATATCAACAACGAGTTGCAGAACTAAAAAATTCTTTAATTGGTCGGGTGATATATTAGAAGGGCACCAAACCGCTTGCGTGGGCAGATCTCGGGAATAAATTGGCATTGGTATGGATTGTCAAATCCCCGAAACTCATACCCTGGGCAAAGGTATTACAACATCCAATTTACGGTTTTGAGCAGCGTAATCGCATTTTCAAAAATCCGCATAGAGTTTATCTCCAGGCTCAATCGCCTTATGAATCGGATCCCGACTTCAACCCGTATAAGATCAACACGTCGAGCTCGGGTAAGGGTTCATATATATGAGCTTAGTGCGGAATATTGGCACCCATCGATGATTATGAAATCGGCAAGTGCCGTTGGAATGCCGATTCAAATTGATGGTAAATCCCTCACGTCGGTCGGTCGGTCATTTCGTGTGGGTTCTTGTCGAAATGGATCTTAGTGCTCCCTGCAAGAGAGCATAATGGTTGAAAGAGTGAATCTTTGCTCCTTTGTTTGTGTCTATTGGTTATGAACATATTTCGGATTTTTGTGTGCATTCTTAGGATTGTGGGTCACAACGTCAATAAATGTCAGCATACGAGATTGAGAAGCGGAAGGGGATATTTGGGATATAAGTCGCTTTATTGGTCGTTCGATCTTGTGGCGATCTCATACTCGTAAGGATAAGGAGGTGGATGAAACTTGGGTACAAGTGAAAAATAAAAAGGGGCGACCCTCGAAAGACAACTCGGATAAGCGGAGCTTCTACGCCGGGTATGCGACCCCAAAACTTCGTTCGATATCCTTGATGAGCTTGATAAAGATGCTCGAGGAAACAAAGAGCGTTATTTGGTGGTGGTCTACGAACCTCAACCATCGGATACTATTCATAATGAGACGCAGTGATCGGTTGGTTGACAAGAAGAAGGGTGACTTAAATAAGCCTTTTGAGACCTTGAATAACATAACCCCATTAGTAATTACGTGTTAAAACCTAGGATCCTTCGGAAAGTTTAAATTCGACTAAACTTTTATAGAGCTTTCAAGCCATGTAGCGTATAGCCCCCAGGAGGTGGTCCGATATGGTGGACGACGAAGAGAGCAAGATGAAGAAGAACAAGACAAATCGAATGACTTTAATGACCAATCTAGGCGACTCTTCTACTACTTTCGATTATCGTTCATTTCATGTGCTCCCTCGAAGCCATGAAGAATATGTACATTATCGCTCGAGGATCCTGGGCCGACATTCCACAAGATCATCGGATCATCAAGACGATCTTCGAAGCGCGTGCAAAAACAACAAATGATAATATCACTCGAAAATCTTTGAGACATAAAACGCCATTCACTTAAATTGCGTTTTTAAGTTATTTTGTTGTTTTTTCCGACATTTGCATTGTTTTTCCTCCTGCACGATCGGTTTGTGATCGGGACTTTTCCTTTTTTTTTTATATATTTTCATTTATCTAAAAAAAACATTTCATAATTACTTTTTGAAATTTTATATATATATATGTAGATATAGATATTCCAGTGGAATAAAACCAAATTAAACAAAGAAGAAAAATACCTCAAATCAGCTCAAAGATCTTGGGCATTAAGCAAGTAAAGGACAATGGTGTCCAGAGAGGATTGGCCGCGACCAAAAGCAAGAGTAAAATAGACATGCTTTTGATTTGTACTATATTGAGTGAGAGTGGCCGAAGAAAAGTCATATAATGCTTTGGAATCTTGGTTGGAGGGGTGCAACAGCTTTTGCAGTTTGTGTTTAAAAATTAAAAAAATAGTGAGAAGTCTTTGTAGTTGACTTGACAAAGACTTGGGCAAAGCACCATTTTTTTCTTTTGAAAAAGAATAAGGATATCGAACGCTTTCATAGTTTTTCACACATTTCATTCTTTTTTTTGGATTGGATTTAATAATGTATCTTTTACAAGAGATCTTTCGGTATATGTTTTAAGATAAAATTGACCTATTATATTAACACTTAATTCCATACACCTGTTAATGATAAACAAGCCAATTTCAAATATAACTAGGGGTAAATATTCTAGAAATGACACGATAATGTCGACACAAAAAAAACGATCACGAAAATAATGGGTTAGTGTTTAGTTTAATTGTGTTTGTGTTCTTAACATGTCGATATGATGACCCCTTCCTTTGAAGTAACCGAACCACCTAACTGTCAGTCTAAGCTCTCTGGATCAGTTAGTTATCACTGGATCATAATACATATTTTTTATCTATCTTGGCGAAATATACCCCATCTATTTTATAGATGGATAGAGTTTCTTAAATTCTTAAATAAAGTATCTAAAATGAAATTCTATTTTCTATTTTTTTTCTTTCGTTCAAAAAGAATGTTAATACTTCAGACATATTTGATTTGAAAGGTTAAATTGGTTGAAAGAACAAGTCGAAGTTGAAATAGACAAGATTCGGTTCAGATACAATACAAATAAATTGAATTCGAAACCCTTTCATTTCTTTGTATTTTCGTTCTATTCGATTTCTAATTCGCCTCAACATGACTTTCTAGAACCGATCTAAGCAATAGGCGCAATACAAGGTTCATGGGTCGGTTTGTGTTTTCGGTTTGGGCAGGAACCGGCCGTTCGGTTTTGGAACCGGGCCGGCCGGCGGGCAACCTAAATCTTAACCGTGGCGAGTCTATTCATGCATATTAAAAAAACATAATAAATATAATTGAGATCATAATTTTTTTATTTTCATACTTACCCTTGCATTTAATAATGATATATCATTGTTAATCTCAATAAAGTGAATTAAATAGGGGTAGTTTAGATTGTTGTATAATTAATACTCCCAATAAAGAAACAAACCTATAATATGAGGCCGCTAAAAAGGAAATTTGGTCTATCTTAGTAGTACGGACTACATTTTAACCAGTCAAGGTCAATTATTGCTCACATCCAATTCCAGAAAGAAAATTCGAAAAAAGAAATTAAAATTAAATTATGTGATGTTGCCATTGTCCTTGGAAAGTAAAAGAAAGAAAGACCAAGGAAAAGCTACTTTACTCTCACTGCTATTTGCTTTAAGATTCCATTGAATGCAAACCAAATTTCAGGAAACCACCATTCTTTGGTTAAAGAAAAAGCTTATAAATTCCTGCCTCTAATTACACTAGCAAAGCAAAAACTACACACAGACACATAAATTACAAAACACCTTCTTCAATTTCCAGAACAAAAACCAAGGCTCTCTAATTCATGCCAAAGAGCAAATGTCCTCAACTGTAATAAACACCGTGCCAAAGATGAATCTCCTAAAAATCTCCGAACAACATTATCAAAATGATGAAAAATCATTATCCTCACCAGTAATAGATCCTATATTGCGTATCGTCAAAATCTCCGAAGAAGATAAACAAACTGTCGCACCAGTTCATAATGCCCCGATTGTTTCTTCTTACAACGATCGGATTCGGCCGCTCCTCGACACCATCGACAGGCTGCGCCACGCAAAAATCATGCAAGAAGGCATACAACTGCCGACGATCGTGGTGGTCGGCGACCAATCTTCCGGAAAATCCAGCGTTCTCGAGTCCCTCGCCGGCATCAGCCTCCCCAGAGGCCAAGGCATTTGCACCAGGGTACCTCTTATTATGAGGCTTCAAAATCACGAGAACCCTATACCCGAGCTTTCCCTGGAGTTCAACGGTAAAATTGTGCCGACCGATGAAGAAAACATAGCCGACGCCATTAGCCTCGCCACTGAAGAGATCGCTGGAATAGGGAAAGGGATTTCAAACAGTCTGTTGACACTCGTTGTGAAGAAAAAAGGCGTACCGGATTTAACTATGGTTGATTTGCCTGGAATTACTCGAGTCCCCGTTCATGGCCAGCCTGAGGATATTTACGAGCAGATTTCGAAGATTATCATGGAGTTTATCACGCCTGAAGAGAGTATAATCCTGAATGTTTTATCAGCAAGTGTTGATTTCTCCACTTGTGAGTCTATCAGAATGTCTCAGCGTGTGGACAAGACAGGACAGAGAACTCTGGCTGTTGTTACCAAAGCAGATAAAACTCCTGAAGGCTTGCTGGAAAAAGTTACCGCCGATGATGTTAACATAGGCCTTGGTTATGTCTGCGTGAGAAATCGCATTGGCGACGAGTCTTATGAAGAAGCTCGGGCCGAAGAAGCTAGGCTTTTCGAGACTCATCCCCAGCTTTCAAAGATAAACAAATCCATTGTTGGTATTCCTGTTTTGGCGGAAAGGTTGGTGAAAATTCAAGCCACCATTATTGTCAAATGTTTGCCTGACATTGTTAGGAAAATAAATGACAAGTTGTCTGTCAATCTTGAGGAATTGAATAAAATGCCAAAGCATTTGACCTCAATTGCTGAGGCTATGACAACATTTATGCACATTCTTGGTTTTGCTAAAGAATCATTGAGGAAAATCCTTCTACAAGGAGAGTTTGATGAATATCAAGATGTACAGGCAATGCATGGTACTGCCAGACTAGCAGAAATGCTCAACAAGTACTCTGAGGAATTGCAATCTGAAAAATTAGTTGAGAACGGTTCCAAGGAGAATTTCTTGCTTGATGAGATTAAGATTTTAGAGGAAACTAAATCAATCGGGCTGCCAAATTTTCTACCTAAAGCTTCTTTTCATACTCTGCTGCAGAAGAAAGTGAAGGCAATATCTATGAAACCCTTTGATTTTGTGGAAAAAATATGGAGCTACGTGGAAAATGTAGTGATATCTGTCTTGTTGAAACATTCCGATAACTACCCACAACTTTTGTCCTGTACAAGACGAGCTGCGCATAATAATGATATTATCTTGCAGTTTGATTGACTTCTTACCGTATTTGCATTTGCGTGTTTTAATGAAATTTTCTCTTTTCAAATAGTTATTTATCCGAAGTTGATGGAGTTTTGGGATTTCAATTACTGCTTCCACATTTAACAAAGTCTCATTTGTGACCTCCTATTCGCTATGATGGTTCTGTTTTAATACAGTGGATGAATGTCGCGTTTATAATAATGATATTATCTTGCACCATTCACCGGGTGTATTTGAAACACTAAAGAAATTCAAATCAATTGATCGAGATATGCCTGGTGAAATACATGGAAAAACTGTTGCATTTCGCAATCATCCAAATACTAATAATGCTACTCAAGAAATTTACTTGGGGTTTGCAGAGATGTCCCCTGTTCATATATTTTGGCCCTCTTGTATTTGTACAAGTTTGTACTAATTCCTACGTTATAGATTCCTCAATGCTCATCAAAAAGGTACAAACTAAGTAGCTATGAGGTTCCACCATGGCCATATCATCAAGCACTATTTCATTCTTGAAACTTATAACGAACATTCAATTTCATCAAAAGCCTAAATATTTTTATCTTTAACTTGAGCGATAAGATTTGATACTTTGGCTCACGAAATGTTAAAACATGTGATATGGTTTGATTTGTGTTATGAAAATGAAATCATACATAATCTCAGGTTTAATCGGAGGAGATTTGAGATTAGCTTTCCTTTTATAAAAATCTATTCTTGATTGTTGAACTTGGCTGTGTCTGATTTTGAGAAACTAACATCTGCACATTTTTGCAAAAAGCCCCTAAGGTTTGGGCTAATTATAGAAAAACCAAAGTTTTTGAAAATTACTGAAAACCTTTGATTGTGCCTAAAATTCAAGGAGGTAAATGCAATATTTTGGTAAATGTAAGTGGAGCTATTGAAATATTCTTTGCATATTTAGGGAAAAATGTAAGAGGCATCAAACCTAAAGGGTTTTTTTGTAATTTTCAAAAATTTCTAGATTTTTTTGTAATTAGTCCAAATCTGAGGAGTGTTTCTGTAATTATTCCTTTTTGTTATTCAATAAAGTTTGCCGTCATTATCCACAAAGTGGGTGGCTGAGAATTGTCAACCGATGCAGAGTTCACTTGACAAGTTAAAAATCATACTGAAACTCTTGTGCTTGAACTTGTTTGTGTAAATAAAACTACATGATTCCTTGAAATGCTCATGCCACTAAGATGAACATAGAAGATCATTATGTTCTTGTCATATTAGTAAATTTTATTTATTTTTGATAAACTTTTTAGCAGCAAATTGAAAGCCCAGAGAATCGTTGTCGGGTAAAAACATCCCAAAATGCTAATCGATTTTTGAATAAGTTAGAATCTTGATTGAAAAGCAGAGATAAACTTCAAAATAATCTGAAAGATATCGGGTTGACCCTGGATCAACACCATTCTGAAAGGGTGGCGTCTGACTTAAACTTCTGTTTCGTGGTCAAAACAATTTCGTTTCCCCCTCAACTTCGAATTTTTATATGATTAATATAAATTTTCTACATAAAATTATTAAATTTTAAAATTTTACCCCCACTGGAAAAAAAATACATTTTTATCTACTGGTTTTAAGAAAAACTGAATCTCGCCCCTAAACTTCATTTTCTATTTTCTGACCCTATCAACCACCAGTTTTACAGAAAATCTAACGTATCAATGACCCAGTCTTACAGAAAATCTACCGTGCGCCATCAACCTTATAGAAGCCAAAGCATTTTCACAGGTACCTCTTATTATAGGCTTCAAAATCATCCAAACTCTAACCCAAAACTTTCCTTGTGATGAAACCAAAAAATTGTGCCAACTGAAAACATTGTTGATTCGCTTATTCATAGCTAGCCTGAGGATTTTTGGGAAGTGTTTATTTACAATCCATCAGGTTTACCTGAACAGGTTACATCGACTAATGTTAACATCTTCCAATCTTGAGGAATTGAATAAAATTCCAAAGTATTTGACCTCAAATGCTGAGTCTATAACAACATTTATGACTTGGTTAGGCTAAACAAATATGTTAGGAATTTTATTGTTTAGATTTTGATGAATGTCATGTAAAACTTAGAATAGAAAGTTAGCGCAGACCCCAATTCTTGTTGTAAAATGCATTGTAATGAATAGAAATTTGTGGCCAAGGCTGAGTTAAGTCATTCTACGCCTAACATGCAAAGACAAAATCAAGACTGGAAGGAAGACTATGGCTGCCGAGGCAATTTGAGTATGGCAAAGAAAAGTAGACGGGAACTCTCTTTGAAGAAGCAAGGCGAGTGGAGCATCGGTCAACTCAACCAGTTCAAGAAAAGCCAAGTCTCAAGTTGAAGTGACGGAAGAGTCATCCATGATTGGAAGTGACTTTCAAGTCACCTGGGAAAGCAAGGAAATGCAAATCAAGTCGAGATAATCGTAAAAGAAGCGGTTGCCTGAAAATCAAGAGATTTACTTAAACAAGTAATATCTCCATACCACCTTTCTTGGAGTGCTCGATCCCGAGGAAGCGTGCAAAAGGAATGAACGATGGGAAGCACTACACCGTGTCGAGAACTGCGAAAGGTGAAAGAACAATTCATACGAGGAAACGACAATTCCAAGAAGCGCAAGCCAACGACGCCAAAGTGACTTTCAAAAATAAGCTATCTCTTCAACGGGCAAATTTTTGAAAGTTCACTATAAAAGGCCGAGGAGTTTGTTTGAGAAAAAAAAAAAAATGACACACACGTGAGATATACAAGCATATTAGAAAAAAATCAAACATTCTCAATCCTCGAGCTGCATTCTGAAAGACATCAATCCAACACTCACTTGTGAAGGAAAGAGAACTTCAATCGGTTGAAGAGGAAACTTTTGAAAACAAGGGGTCTACATTCCGGGAAGGATTGTAGAAAGGTTGAGTTGAACCAAGTCTTAAGCTTTTGGAGGGCTTCGTGATCAAATCCAAAGAGCTTGAGCAAGTGAGTAGTAGCAAAGCGCAAATTGCCTGTGAAGAAGGCCGAGTCGTACGAGAAGCCCGACTAAGTGATCAAGGCGTCTCAGAGTCCCTAAGGATCAAGTCATTTGTTGTGATCAAGACTTGTATCGGGACTTACCACTTTGTAAACGATCATTACTTAGTGGATTCCTCCGGGAGTTGGAGAAGAGAGGAGTAGAAGAATTACCCCATCTTGAACCTCTATAAAAACTTTCTTGTGTCATTTACATTTCGGCATTTAAATTCCTCGCACTTTTAACTCGCTTATATCTCACGATAAATTTGCTATCCATTTGATAATTTATAAGTACTAAATCAAGCTCTATAATCTTGCTTAATCAAACTTAAGGGTGTTAAGTCTTCCGTAAAATAAAACCACGGTTGAGTTAAATTATAGCCACAAGTGAATGAGTTACTCCATCAACAGCTCAAATTGAAATCTGTTGAGAGATTAACTCTCTTGAGTGACTAATTCGACATTGTCCATCAAGGACACAAATTGTGTAGAATCAACTCTGTAGATTTAAAAGGACTAAATCGAAAATTTGGTAAGGTTTATTCAACCCCCTTCTAAACCTTACACTACACCCCTTGGGACCTACAAGTGGTATCGGAGCGGTTGGTTCATTGAACCCTCCGCACCGGTTCTTGAACTAGATCTCCAAACTTTTCAAAGTCCGCTTTAGTACTTAAACTTTCAAAACTCTTCTTTATCATCAAAAGTTATTATCATGGAAGCAAATTTGACACGCATCCCTATGTTCACTATTGAAGAATTTGATGATTGGAAAATTCGTATGCGAGCTCATCTATCAAAGATTACATGATGAGATGTGGATAGTGATAGAAGATGGGCCTCTACAAATATTAAAGGTGAACAATTTGTCACGAAGAGTCGCGGTGAAGGAGAAAAGAAGATCTTTGCTCCCGGACGGTCATGGTTGAAAAACCAAGAACTCGAGTGGACAAATGATGACGAAAAAGATACAACCTGGACAATGTAGCCAAGGACATCCTTTACAAAACCTTGGACAAAGCCATGTTCAACAAAGTCAAATCATGCAAAACGACTAAAGAAATCAGGACAAGTCGACATTGATTTGTGAAGGCTCGAGCAAATCAAAGAAAACAAATTATCGGTGGCGGTACAAAAATTTGAAAACTTCAAAATGATCTCGGAGAGAACCTGGATCAACTAGACGCCTCGGTTTACTGAAATCACAAATGAGCTGTCTACACTTGGAAGGAATATACACGAAGGAAATGTGTATGAAGATCCTAAAAAGTCTTCCAAATGAATGGGAAATGAAGGTCATGGCACCGAGACATTCCATGGACCTATCAAAGACATCCAACCATGAGTTATTCTCGGACCTCAAAGCCTACGAGTTTGAGTGAGAAGAAAAGACCGAGGAAGAGACAATTTGTACCCAAAACAATTTGCTCTAATTGTTAAAGATGGGAAGAGAGCTGAGGTCAAAGAGGTCATTGACCCGGAAGAAATAGCCCGATGGTTAAAAGATTTAACAAGTTCTTTAATAAGAACTACAAGAGAGAAAGGGTGAATCTTCCGTAAGACACTCGACTCCCTCCAAATCAAGGAAGATAGGCCAACCAAGAGAAAGATCATCAAAAAGTTGAGTATCAAAGGGCTAACAACTCAAGAATGGAAAGAAGCTGATCAAAAGGGTGAATATCTATCTTTGAACCTGACAACCGAGTCACTATGCCATTGATTGCTCATATCCTGTAGTCAACAAGTGCGAGGGATGAAGAAGAAAGAAAGGTCTTGAGAGAAAGAAGACAAAGAAAAGAAAAAAGCAATGATGGCTGCGAGAGATCGCCGAGACAACCAAGTCAAGAGAGACAACGATTGAGAGCGGTGGTGACTACTCAAGTGACTCGAAGAAGAAGCCTTGATCCGCTTGATGGCCAAAGAACAAGATCAAGAAGATGAGGTACAATCTAACTCAACAAACTCGGACACTAGTGATAGTGACAGACACAAACACTTCATCACCCACTGATCTTTATGATTCATTAGGCAAAATGATGAAAGATTTTGAACACATTAAATCCTCACACACACTATTGAATGAGGAAAACAAATACTCAAAAGTCAAAACTCAAAGTCGACTAAGGAGCCGAGTACTCTAAGTCGATAGCTGATGAGAATGAAAGGTTAAAAGGTGAAAATGCTAAATTAGTAGCGAAATTGCCGCTATAGAAAAGAGGAGAATGACCTCAAGAATGTTATTGCTTCATTCACTAAGGCATCTAAATCATTGGATGATCTTATTATGAGTCAAAGAGAATGTGGAGACAAGACAGGCTTAGGATTTAACTCCTCTCTGTGCTATGTCAAACCTCAAGAGTAATTTTGGAAAAAGGATCTTCAAGTCATGAAGAGTCCGAAAAATCCAAAACTCTAAATGTTGCACACACATTCACTCCAAAGCACAATACTAAGCAAAGCGGCCTTGGTTACAAAGGAAAAGGAAAACGGCCCGATTGAGTGTCTTTGAAAGGGACAGTGAGAAGAGATTCACCGAGTCCTCAAAGAAAACTCCAAACAAAAATACTCTGTAAAGAAGAAGCGAGCTACCAAAACCCCAGAAAATCCATAAAAGAAAAACATATGATGGGAATGGTAGAAAATATCCAAGCCAAGTGATTGGAATAATGAGAACTATCGGCCACGGACTTATGGAATATAAGCCCAAATGGCATAGGCACAGAACTCAAAGAAAGGCCATTCCAAAAGCATAAGAGCTTTCATCAAGACACATATGCACCTAGGCACTACACTCAAAGACACCACAATTACCCAAGGAAGGCAATTGCTAAAACATATATGCGGGCATACAGACAAAAGAGACAATTTTGTATGAACCTAGAATCCCCAAGCAATTTGCCAGGATTAATTATGATTATGGCACTTGATAGATGGCAACCCCTTAGAGTCAAATCATTTGGCTATAGGTTGGTTGGATCATCTTACAATTCTAACCCCTCGGGACCCGGACAAGCATGGGTACCTAAAACTTAATTTCCTTGATTGCGGTTCAAGGAACAAATCGAGTGCCAAGGAACCTGGTACATGGATAGTGGTCGTTCTAGACATATGACGGAAATAAGAGAAATCTGTCAAAATTCAAGGAAGTCAAAGGAGCAAAAGTCATATTTGGAGGAAATGAAGCTCCTGGTGAAATAAGAGCATTGGATCCATCAAGATGAATGGATTAGAAATCACGATGTTGCATATGTTGAAGGACTCAACTTCAACTTACGAGTATCGATCGGCTTCGTGACAAGGGCTACAATGTTGGATTCAACATGGGTATATGCCAAATCAAAGAAATTGAATCAAATGAAGTGGTCTTTGCAAGGATGTAGACGAAAAAATATGTATGTAGTGGATTGGTCAACCGCAACACCCGGACATGTCTACTAGCAAAAAGATGGTTTGAATCAAGTTGGTTTGTGGCACAAAAAGCTAAGTCACCTGAATTTCAAAACACTTAACAAGGTGGCAAGAAGTCATCTTGTAGAAGGACTTCCGGACTCGATATACTGAAGGAGAGTATATGTGATGCATGTCGGAAGGAAAACAAATCAAGTCGTCATTCAAAGAAAAGACATGCCCATCCTCAACAAGAATATTGCATCTACTTCATATGGATCTATTTGGCCCAACCGGCCAAACCAAAGAAAGCGGAAAGAAATACACCTTGGTGGTAGTAGATGACTACTCAAGATATACATGGACAATATTCATGTGCAAGAAGAAAGAAACTCTACAAAAACTACCACGGTGATGAAGAGGATTCAAAATGAGAAGAGTCAAACCATTATCAAAATAAGATCGGATAGAGGAACCGAGTTTGTCAATAGAATAATAACTCAGATGTGCATTGAGAATGGTATTGGTCATGAACTATCGGCACAAGGACTCCACAGAAATGGAGTTGCGAGAAAGAAGGAACAGAACCCTCAAAGAAGCGGCAAGGACCATGTTAGGTGACGGGGTTACCAAAAAGATTTTGGGCTGAAGCAATCAACACACTGCTACACCCAAAACAGGATGTATGATAAATAGACAAAATGACAAAGACTCCTATGAGATCCGGATGGAAGAAAACCAAGTGTTGCATATTTGAGAATATTTGGATGTAAATGCTTCATCCACAACAATGGCAAAGACAACCTAAAGGCTTTTGATGCTAAAGGCGATGAGGGTATCTTCTTAGATACTCACCAAAGCAAAGCCTCTGGGATACTCAACAAAAGAACTATGGTTACAGAGGAATCCATTCATGTAGTATTCGATGAGCCAAATGTAAATGGAGAAGACATTGAAGAGTCACCGATAAGTCAATCATCCAATCATACGTAAGAGTCCCATCTTGAAGGGAAGCCGGAATCATCAATTCGAGAAGAAGATGAGATAGCTGAATCTCAAAAACAGTGGAAAATTTGCGGCTAAGTGATAACGAAAGAGTGACTACACCAACACAATTGCAAGTCGATCAATCCAGCTAACTTACTCCAACTTTGATGTAAGATGGGCCGAGAGACCATCCACGAGAACTTGTCATTGGAGATATAAGAGAAGGTGTCAAAACAAGATCCGAACTCAACAAGAAACTATGTTCACATGTTTCATCTCGCAAATAGAGCCAAAAGATGTGTCACAAGCATTGGATGACACACATTGGATTCAAGCTATGCAAGAAGAGTGAATCGAGTTTGAGAGAAATAAAGTATGGGAATTAGTGCAAAGACCCATACATCAAAATGTTATTGGAACCAAATGGGTGTTCGAAATAAGATGAACGAGGAAGGTTACGTGGTAAGAAACAAAGCAAGATTAGTAGCCAAAGGATATTGCCAAGAAGAAGGGATAGATTTTGATGAAACATTTGCTCCCTGTAGCAAGATTGGAAGCTATAAGGATGTTTCTTGCCTATGCGACTCACAAGAATTTCATTATATATCGGATGGATGTAAAAAGTGCATTCCTAAATGGTTTATTGGAAGAAGAAGTGTATGTTGAACAACCTCCGGGATTTGAGCGAGAAGACTCTCGGAGACAAGGTATACAAACTCAAGAAAGCCTTGTATGGATTGAAACAGGCACCCAGCATGGTATGATACCTGTCACAATTCCTAATCGAAAATGGATTCACAAAAGGAAAAGTAGATAGAACACTTTTCAGAATTCAAGACAAGAAAAGTATCTTTGCTTGTTCAAATATATGTGGATGACATTATTTTTGGATCCACTAACAAAGAGTCTGTGTGAAAATTTTCAAACCTCATGCAAAGTAAATTTGAAATGAGCATGATGGGAGAGTGACATTCTTCCTTGGACTCCAAGTGAAACAGCCAAGGATGGAACCTTCATAAGTCAAACAAAATACACCATAGATTTAATGAAAAAGTTTGGTATGGAGGAGAAGTCTTACGTAAAAATACCAATGAACACATCGATCAAAATGGACATGGATGCGGATGGCAAGCACAGTAGATCAAACAAGATCTGAGCACTTATTGGATCAACGCTCTATCTCACAAACTAGCGGGCGGACATCACCTTTCTTTGTAGGTGTATGTGCAAGATTTCAATCTGCTCCAAAAGAGAGCCACATGACAAAGAAATAAGAGAATATTGAGATACTTGAAAGGAAGCCAAGAAGTAGGCTATGGTATCGAAAGGAAGGTGGATTCAAGCTAATTGGCTATTGATTAACTATCTTTGGATGCGAGTTGACGGGAAGAAAGCACTTCAGGCACATGTCAAATGCTAGAAACAGATGATTTCTGGTTTAGCAAGAAAAACTCAATAGCCACCTCTACAAGAGGGGAATACATAGGCTATCATGCTGCGGGCGGTGTTGTGTGCCCAAGTCCTATGGATGATACGGTGAGAGACTATGAAGTTGAAGAAAAAGAAATTCCAATCATGTGTGATAACACAAGTGCCATTGCAATCACTCAAAATCTGTGTTGCACTCAAGAACAAAACATATTGATGTCGATATCACTTCATAAGAGATCATGTTGAAAAGAAGGACATTATCTTGGAATATATCTCAACCGATAAACAACTAGCCGACATCTTCACAAAACCCATTATGTGAGTCAAGATTTGAAGAACTCAAACATGAGTTAGGGGTTAATTGAGTGGTGACACTCGGACGAATCAAAGAAGAGTAATGGAAATGAAAAAGGGTGAAAAAGAGTGAAAACAATCATCGGCTCAAGAATCACCAGACGGGAAGAAAACTACACCGAAATCGGTGATAGATTGAGTCGCTAAGAGAATCTGAGAAGTAGAGTTAAATCGGCTAAGAGATAAGTTGAATAACTTATGAGCAAAGTGACAAAAACGCAGATCGTTTGACTAAGCGGGAATGTTTTAAGGAATACGTCGAAGATAATGATGATGTGTCTGAGACATAAAAGCCGCACACCAAGCTTATGATTGGATATAAATCTTTGCCGCATTAAATACGAGACATGAAATGCTCAATAGGCGTCGCGAAATCCAAGCCGTTAATTTCGATCACGATTCAAAAACCACCCGCACGTCCTTTCATATAAACCATATTTAAACCATTTTCGTCCGTTTCTCTCTCACACTTCTAAAACTGTTCATCTCTTTCTCTCAAAAGCAAAGACAGAATACTCTCAAACCCTATCAACCCTCAAATCAATTTCTCGAGTTTTTCCTTGAAATAATCCGAGAAATGGCACCAACTTATGACTTTACCAAGTTAGGAAAACAAATCCACACCGTTCGACGGTGGATTTTGGGAATGGTGAAGCGGGGGTCCGATGACACCCTGGTGAAGAAAATCGAGAAGTTGGAAACGTCCGAATAAAACCCTTCTAACGTTAGAATATCCGATGACCTATGTGGAGGAGGTCGCACAATTCTACGTGAATGCCGAGATTCACGATGAAGGAATCAAGTCATCTGTTCACGGAAAGCGGTGACTATCACGCGAAGGATTTGGTGAATATTGCTTATCTTGCCGGCAAAGGAGCGTCGAGATTAAAGAAGCTGATGTAAACTTGGGTCGACGCATGGAAAGAAATAGCCAAGTCCGACTTTTTCTGATAAAATAATATACACAAAGAAACAAGAGATCACTGAAGGAGGATTATCACAAGTTGTTGGACATAGTTGCCAAATGTATCGACATCAAATTTGGCGGCAGCTTTGACCAATCAAAGGCAAAGTGATTGTAATGGCTGCAATCATCGAAGAAAAGAAGATAAACTGGCCGAGTTCGTCTACAAGCAGACTCGCGAGCGTGGGAACAAGTCCTTCAAAGAAGATGGTTCATTTGGAGGATCCCTAGGATATGGCCCAGTGATTGGCCGGCTATTGGAGGTGAAAGGAGTCCCTCTTAGACATGGGAAGGCATTCCATGTTAACAAGAGGATGTTCGAGCAAACCTCTCTCGGCGCACGAAAGAGAGCTTACGCCAAGAGAGCGACACCAATGAGGGAATCACCGACCCAAGATACTGATTGTTTCCTCTCCAGCCCAGAAGAAAGAAAGCGCCCCTGCAGCTGCCAAGATCGCTTGCCCCTGCAAAGAAAGAAAACCAAACTTGCTCCTGCCCTGCAGCAGAGTCACTCCGCCCCAAGCCGTGTCTCCTGCCCTGCAGCAGCGGTCGAGAAGGACTCACAAATACCTTCTCCGATCATCAAGAAGAGGAGAACCGAGAAGCCACGACGGCCCGCTCCTCGAGAAAAACGCAAAGACACCGCCCCCCATTGCAAGATTCAAGACAACATCTCTCAACCAGAAATTCCCCCTGGTACAAACCAGGAGACGAAGAAGAATCGTCAAGCGATCCGAATCGAGAAACCAGTGAGTCGATTACTCGGCCCAGACAAATACCGGAGACTACTGGAGAAGTAGAGTCTCCGGATGTAGTTGATGAAACAACCAAGTCTGCTTGAAGGCGTCAGCGAGGCAACCAGAAGACACACCAGAAACTCACACAAATTGAAGCACAAGAAGAGCCTGCGGGGAGCGAGATAGTGATGTAATGATTCTATCTCCACCTTACCCGGACATCCAAAATCGTCTGCGTGAGTGGAGGAAATGGAAGTTGAGCAAGTCGAGGGAACAGTTCCAACGGCTGAGTTCATAGAAGAAGAAGAGGAATCGCTAAATTTCCTTGGATTAACTCTGTGCTCCCAGCTCGGATGAGGACAAGCGCACGACATCCTGCGAGATCTACAAGGACGGGGAGAGAAAAGCAAGCTGAAGAAGCCAAGCACGTGAGAAGGCAAGCATCGCCCTATCTCCCACCCGAACACACACATCCTCTCCTTGATGTCTTCTCTGACGGCGGTGGCGAGGAACCAGAGAATGCTGCTGCCACGCCGAGAAGAGTTGCAAATGCAGCAAGCATTGCACGAATCAAGAATCCTTCACGAGCAAAGACTAATGGAGGGACCAGGAGAGTCATCGAACACAACCGAAATTGATCCAATGGGAGTGGTTCAAAATCGCCAATGTTGTTGCTTTGCTACCACTTCCCCACTCACTCGAGAAGAAGCGATAAGGAGATGGCGATGAAACTGGGATAGTGGGGACCCCATCGAGCCAACCCCTATTGAAGGTGTGTTACCACCGCCCCAACGGCTGAACAATCAATCGAAACAGCCGGGAGTTTGGAGACGAGTGACCCCATTCCAAGTCACTCAGTGGTGCGCCCGGTGAAACTCCACTCCAGCTGCGGCAAGGTCGGAGGATCTTTGCAGATGACTCCACAAATCGAATCAAGGTGGCGAAGAAGAAAATTACAATCACAAGAAGAACAACAAGTTGCCATCAACGAAGCTCGGAGGCATTGAGACTGTCTCGGTGAGGTGCCAACCGCTCGAAGGCTAATGACGCTGCGATGCGGTCGAGGCACGAGGAAGAATGTACCACAGGAGTTAACACTGGGCGATGAAAGTGCAATCCATGGGGTTGAGACTCCAATGGATGCCACTCGTAGAAGACCCTAAGACAGCCCGACACTGTCGAAAGGGAGGACCAAGGCCTCGCAGCAGGTAGAGACTGCTGGAGGTAATGAAGGCCCACGGGAGGTTGAGACTTCCCGGGGTAAAGAAAGCAAGTAGAGAACATCCTCCCGCTATCATCGACCCATCGAGAAGGAGATCGGCGCACTTCATGATTCCCGGGACAACCCGATGTCACTTTTCCGGGATCGGAAGGCGAAGAAGAAGGCGAGTCATCCCCGCATGACAAATCCAAAAGACTCAGTGCGGGTGTTCCAAGCACGAGTAAGTCGATCCCAAGACTACTCGTCAAACTTTTAACTTTGATGATGAGCCACCACTGAAATCTCATCATCGTCCGATGGCGCTTGAGATAAGGCCGAGGACCAATCTCTGAAATGGAAAAATCACCGAGACCAACGAAGGCATTAAGACAGCTGAGGCTCAGCAAGCGGGTCCACTTCACAACAAGACCCGGCTCAACAAGAGACCATGCGAGCTCCTCCAGTGCGGCAGAGATCGATTCCCAAAAGAACGCCCGCGCACCACTCATCATCGAACAGATCCCGGTTGGCGGTGATGAATCCTTCGTAGAGTCTTTTCCTTTTTCACTGGAAATACCGGAACTCCACGAAGAGTCGAAAAAGCGAACAAGCACGCTATCACGGACCACCTCCTTTTTCACTCGGGCACCATTGTTCCAGGCCGATTTTGATTTTGATTTGTATGGCCATCACCGCAATGTGAAGAATCACCAAGTTCGAAAGTGTTCAAAGCACTCTTTCTTGAGGTTGAACGGATGGAGAGGCATCGAGCCTCTTTGGACATGCGACGACAACGAGATGCCAACCTTACAGGACTTAAGAGGCATCACAATCGGGGATAAGGAATGGTGGCAACAAAGAACAATCAATGCGTGTGGAACAGTGAGATACTTCATAACTTTGTTCAACAAGCTCTTGGTGTGGAGAGTGAAAATGCCGATGCAAAAACGAAGCCGAGAGAACACATTGAGCATATGCATGAAGCTCACACTGCCGAAATCAAGGCTCTGCGTGAGCAAAATACAAATGATCTACAGCCCGGTTGGAAGAACACATGACAAGAAAATTCAGCCTCCTCATGGCCGAGATGAAGCTGATTTCAGAGAATCCAACGCTACTCGATCCGAATTCCGTCTTTGCTTACAACGCGCAGACTTGACGAAGAAACTTCGACTATCCGCAGCTCGACTTCATGCTTGCCAAAGATGTTCCCAGGGGTTCCTCTATCCTTTGATGATGCCAAAAGGGGAAGAGGAATACCTTAAAGCGAAAAATCAAGGCTGAAAAGAAAGGAGGAAGCGGTGAGAAGGAACAACAGTGAGAAGGAAAATCACCGTGAGGAAATTTTGAAACAAAAGAAAGGAAAATCTCTTTGAGGGGGAAGGATCAAAAGATATGACCTTGATGATTGCACAAACCCCTCAACGGGTCCTGTCACGGTGACATTATAAGCGAAAACTCCCTCGTGACTCGCCACTCCAACACTCTGCTTTGTATCTATGGTGAGAAGAAAAGCAATTGAAGCGGGGATGAAGGAAGTGGAAGGAAGAATGGATGCCAGGGTGATGAACATCTTGAAAGAACATGGAGGCATTCCGGTGAAGCGAGAGACACTTATGCCATCTCGGATGTCGGGACGAGCCACGATCGGTCGTTGAATTTAAAACGCTCGAATCGAGGGATATTTTGCAAATATGTCTATGGCTCAAGCTTGGGACTTATCTTGGGAAAAGGGTCTCACGTTATGTGAAGAAGGCGACAGACGAGACTTCCGCGATCGCTCTGCTGGACACTCATTGGTCACTCACCGGAAAGAAGAAGACCCGATCTGATATCGCCCGAGTAGAGGAAGAAGCGATGAGTGGAGGAAGAAGCTTGACTGGCCTCTGCCCAAAAAACATTGAATACGTGGATCCAGGAAAGAAAGGAGGGATCTCTGGGGGGCTTGACCAAGTGGCAAATTTGAAAGTGGCTAAAACTAACGCCGAGTATGCAAAAAGAATAGAAGAAGAAAACAAGAGACAAACTCGGCTATGGCGGGAGAGACAGGAAAGAATAAGAAAAGATGAAAGGCGCCAGGAAGGCATATGAAAAGAAAAAAAGAAAGCGGTTTGACGACGAGAAGAAAAGAAGAAGAGAAGAAGATCTTGAACAAGATGAAAGAAGGAGACAAAAGGAGATGAAGTGTTCTTTGTCCAACCCTTCGTGTATTTTTATTATGTAAATACATACAATGTAAGTCTTACGTAATAAAGCTATAAATTCTTTATCTTTTTGTGAAGACAATTATATACTCGATACACCTTGTAAACATTGTGTTAAGTACAAGAATGATATGATCAATAAAAAGATTGATTCTGCGCATACATTCTATGTCAATACACTATCTCAGTATGTATCTTTGTTATTTGCATCTTTGTATGGTTTAAGTTTTGGCATCATCAAAAAGGGGAAATTGTTAGGAATTTTATTGTTTAGATTTTGATGAATGCCATGTAAAACTTAGAATAGAAAGTTGGCACCCCAATTCTTGTTGTAAAATGCATTGTAATGAATAGAGAGGCCCAAGTGAGTTAAGTCGGCTATGCCCTAACATGCAAGAAGACAATCAAGACGGAAGGAAGACTCTCTGTGAGAGACAATGAGTATGGCAAAAAGAAGAGTAGACGGGAACTCTCTTGAAGAAGCGGTGAGATGCAGTGAGTGGAGCATCGATCAAGTCAACTCAAGAAAAGCCAAGTCTCAAGTTGAAGTGAGAAGAGTCATCCAATGATTGGAAGTGACTCTAAGTCACCTGGGAAAGCAAGGAAATGCGGTCAAGTCGAGATAATCGTAAAAGAACCGTTGCCGAAATCAAGAGATTTACTTAAACAAGTAATATCTCCATACCACCTTTCTTGGAGTGCTCGATCCCGAAGCGTGCAAAAGGAATGAACCAATGGGAAGCACTACACCGTGTCGAACTCGAAAAGGTGAAAGAACAATTCATACGAGGAAACGGCAATTCCAAGAAGCGCAAGCCAACGATCGCAAAGTGACTTTCAAAAATAAGCCTATCTCTTCAACGGGCAAATTTTTGAAAGTTCACTATAAAAAAGCCGAGGAGTTTGTTTGAGAAAAAAAAAAAAAAGAATGACACACACGTGAGATATACAAGCATATTAGAAAAAAATCAAACATTCTCAATCCTCAAGCCTACATTACGAAGTACATCAATCCAACACTCACCTGTGAAGGAAAGAACTTCAATCAGTTGAAGAGGAAACTTTTGAAAACAAGGGGTCTACATTCCGGGAAGGATTGTGGAAAGGTTCAAGGTTGAACCAAGTCTTAAGCTTTTGGAGGGCTTCGTGATCAAATCCAAAGAGCTTGAGCAAGTGAGTGTAGTAGTAAGCGGTGCCCTGTGAAGAAGAGCGAGTCGTGCACGGCTTGACTAAGTGATCAAGGCGTCTCAGGTGAGTCCCTAAGGATCAAGTCGGCCACTGTTGTGATCAAGACTTGTATATGGACTGTTACCACTTTGTAAACGATCATTACTTAGTGGATTCCTCCGGGAGTTGGAGAAGAGAGGAGTAGAAGAATTACCCCATCTTGAACCTCTATAAAAACTTTCTTGTGTCATTTACATTTCAAAGATTTAAATTCTGCACTTTTAACTCGCTTATATCTCTGATAAATTTGCTATCCATTTGATAATTTATAAGTACTAAATCAAGCTCTAAAATCTTGCTTAATCAAACTTAAGGGTGTTAAGTCTTCCGCTAAAAATAAAACCACGATTGAGTTAAATTATAGCCAACAAATGAGTTACTCCATCAATGTACTCACCGAGTGCATTGAGAGATTAACTCTCTTGAGTGACTAATTCGATTTGTCCATCAAGGACACAACTGTGTAGAATCAACTCTTGTAGAGATTTAAAAGGACTAAATCGAAAATTTGGTAAGGTTTATTCAACCCCCTTCTAAACCTTACACTACACCCCTTGGGACCTACAAAATAGGAGAAAAATCCTTGTGCAAGTATATTTTGATGAATATCCTAATGTTGCTAGATTAGCATAAATGCTAAACAGTGCTCAACAGTTACTTTAAGGAATTCCAATCTGAAAAATTATTTGATAATGGTTCAAGGGGAAATTCTTGCTGAATGAAATCAAAGTCCTAGAAGAGACGGACTTCGCTCATTTCCTAATTCTGATGCAGAAAAAATGAATGTGATATTTTCAAAACTCTTTGATTTTGTAGAGAAGATTCAAAACTACATAGAAAATGTACTATGACATAATCGTCAAAACTTCGAGAAGATGCGGAACTACATAGGAAATGCACCGATCTATGTCTTATTGACCACATTCTAATAACTATCGCCAAAAAGAAGCATGATCAATTGGGTAAACAATAAGATGAGATGGAGAGGAGGGTGTATACTGTCTGATCTTTCTTTTAAAAAAATCTTCTGTTTATAGGAATAGAATCAATGTCTATGATCCGAAAAAGAGTAACATCAATAACCCAAAATGTAATTTAAAACAAAAGAAATGGTCTAACTTTCAGAAGAGCTCGGATAAGGCCGATGAATATGTCATAACCAGATTAGGCTTGCTATACCAACCAAGTTGATCTACTTATATTATCAACATTCAGAAATAGACGATTAACATTGAAAACATCCAACAATAAAAAACATAATTAGAAAGTAGTTTAATTTTCTAGAATATTCTATTAGATATATGAAGAAGGAAATCTCTTTACAAATGTATGATATACTTCCTCGAAACTTTTTATATATCTTCTCAAGAAATATTCAACTTACCCCTTTTATGTGGGATATAAGAATTCTTTTGAAACACTCCCTACACTTCTAATTTACCAACAATTCCCTAAATATTTAAAAAAAAAAAAAAAAAACTAAAGAAAAGTAGAATGACTTGTTGGTTTAATAAAATGAGGGTAGAATATATCAAGTCTAGTGTCTCCTGAATAGAAGAGCTAAAAGAAATACTATCTAAAGCCAATTGCATCAAAAATAAAAGATAGAGCTACATCACATCAAGTCTTCGACTCGACAAATATTTTACTAGTGTTATCCGAATAAGACTACATCAACACATCAAGTTGCTCAACACAAACTATAGAGCTTGAGGTGACTTTCTTTAGATTGAGCGCTATATAGTTTGCCGCGACTAGTTAATAGGCATACAAATTTGCTCAATCTCAATTGCATGCTAAGTAAATAATATCTAAAATCCACCCATGGAGAGATTTGGAAACATTAGCAGAAAAATAAGAGAGCAATTAAATAGTCAAACTTCATCTCAGTACAATTACGAGCGAAGTTACCAACCTCATAAGTACACTTCATTCATATTTGTTAACACTTAATTGCCTCATTCAATAAGGTGACACGTCTTGTCACTTTATGGATCAATTTATAGTTCTAGCTTTAGCTTTTGCTCTCATCAAGCTACATCATGCTTGTTCTAACATTCACCCCAGTTGATTTATATCGGTCAGCATAAGCGACAAGTGCACTTACTTGTGTATTTCTCAACTTTTTAAAATCAGCCCCTAGATAAGCGATTTTCATTAACAATAACACAAATTACTAATATCATTAATTCAACTCAAATAGCAAATTTAGATAACTAGAGTTTTTACTTGTGATTAAGCTCATATTCCAAAAATAGAGCATAAACTCTTTTATTATATTTTTAAATTTTATAACTTAAACAAATTAAAGCGCAAACTTAATCCTTGATTCATAAGTATATTGTCGACATCTCAATGCAACAATTTCGAGATTAAGTTCTTTCTTTTGCGGCTTAAACAAATTAATGCACAAATATTTTCTTTAATCCACAAGCATATTGTATGCGTCTAATTCGCGATAATATTGGATACCTTGTCCATTTTTTCATTTTTATTCAATTCCATCAACATAATAGTTACTTTCTCTAAGACCATCTCTAGTAATTTGCACCACTTTGGTGCAGAATCTCCACTATTTTGGTGCAGAACTTGCACTATATCTCCAACACTTTGCACTACTTTTACACTAAAAAAGAATATTTCTTAAGGTTCCTTATTTTACTGATCATATAATATTAATTTCTTTTACTTTATAATTGACAACATATTTATAGTGTAATTATTTTATTTAATTTTTATTATTGTTGAGTTCTATGTTTAAGTATTTCAGATAATGTAAGATTTATAATTTTATGTGTAGTATTATAAATCTTGGAGTATTATTCAAATTATACATCATATGTTTTTTTTTAAAAATCATCACATATAATGGAATTAATGTTAATATTATATTTTTATTGTATTAATTGAAATATAAGATAAATTATAGTCTTTAAAATTAAGTCAAACATATTAACAGATTATAGAAAAATAAAAAATAAAAAATTTGGTCACAAAAAAAATGACGTTGACAATCAGAGCAAAATGTAAATTGGCGCATCATCTGCGCATTGCTGGAATAGCAATAAAAGCGCCAAGCGCTATTTTGAAGAGCTGTTGGAGAAGCTCTAAACATCCAACGTTCACTTTTAAAAAAAAAATCATCGCTATTCTCTAAGAAAATAAAAGTGGATGGAATAAAAGTACAACCGATACGGCCTAAACCACCCCTTCAAAGATGGATCCATTACACCTAAGGGCACAACCCCCATGGTTTTTTTTCTTTTTGTTTTTACTATTTACTATCTTGTTTACAATTTATTTTTTTTTCTTTTTTACTATTTATTATTTGTTTTTAAAGAGTACACATGAATCAGGTTAAAAAACAAAGGTCTTTGTATGGTTATGTTTCCCTAATCCATTTTCAATTGTTGGTAATACAAAATGAATTTTGAGAATTTATTGGTCGTCGTAAGAAAATTGAGATTATATTTGCTTGAATGAATGTAAATTAAATTTCATATTGATTTAAAAATAGAAATATGTTTGGTTGATAGAGCTTTGAATAGAAAAATACGTGTAATGAAAATGAAAGTATCTTTGTTGTATGTTTTTGATATTATTTTCAAAATTCTATGTATATAATAATTTGAAAAGTTTATAGTAGTAGAATTTCAATATTCCAATTTCTATAAATAGTAAATTAGAAACGCACCGACACTTGGAAATAAAAAGAAACAAGGCTAAAGTAAAGTATGCCCTCTTGTAAAAAGTTCCCTAATCCGTCCATGCAATAGTATTAGTAATCATCCATAAAGCTCTTTTCTCAAAAAAAAAAATCATCCATAAAGCTCTAGCATCACATCGGGGATGAGTTTCATCTTTTTTTTTTTTTTTTTATTAATAACATTGGTAATCATGCCACAGTAGTCCTTCTCAAATTGTATTTGTCTTTTACGCCCTTAAGAAACCTCTTCATGGAACTTTTCGTATTTCCGAGACCGTGATTTTTAATCAAGAGGAGTATTTGTGAAATTTCAAAAAATTATCATGGCCAATCAATAACGTCACACTCACACGACTTATTATCCTATACAAATAATCACATATAACTATACCGGTGTAATTCAATTGATCGACTAGTGTCTAGACAATCTAAGCATATTGGTTCTTCCAAAGAAGTCCTCTCTTCGCCGATCACCTTCCCAGGATGAAGTCCACCACGAAACCCGCACAAAGGGGGCTCAGGCGTACCCTCTCCGATGCCTAAGTCGATACCTTGAAAGGAAGTAAAGGCTAGAGAGAAAAATAGCAATGTAACAAAAAAAATGAGATTAGGTTAGAATGAACATGGGCTTGGGCCTTTTATACCTTAGCTAGGATTAGGGTTTCCATAAAATCCGGGGATTCCGTTACGATTTGGTGTCGAGTCATCATTAGATTAGGATCGGATCTCATAAAAACCTAATTTTACGCTCGTAAAATCATAGCTCCGACTGTTTCAGACACGCGGTCCCTTGTATTGTGCGAGGCCCCCTTACGTTTCCAAAGCATCCTCGCACCTCATACATCTCTTGGGCTCGAGTGACCTCTTCCTCCGACGTCCTAAGTTAGACTACAATGGGTCAATAACAGATCGGCTTAACCTTGCGAGCTTTAACAAGTCGGCTTAACACAACGGACCTTACACAGGCCACCTCATAACGGCCCCGCAACCATGTACTTGGGCATTAACAGTCGGCCCAAGATTATAGGCCTCCCACCTAAGGGCTCAATAGGTCGGCCCAAGATGATAGGCCTCCCACCTAAGGGCTCAATAGGTCGGCCCAATACTCATAAGCCTTAGAAGGTCGGGTCCCATGCCGTAAGCCTCCTCGGATCGGCCCGATGATTAATGCTTAACAGTCACCCAACACCATGGGCCTTGCTAGGTCGACCCAATGCCATAAGCTAGGTCGGTCGACCCGGACTATCTTTCGCCCTTATCAATTCCTCCCCCAACTATGGATTGATCTGCACCTCAACCATAGTTCTTTGATAGGCCGAGTGACCTAGTATTTAGGGTTTGTGCTTTTCACATTCCCGCCGACTCTTGGCTTTTGGAATTCATGCCGCCTTTTGCCTCTCGATTACGACACGCGGATGTGATTGATGAGACGTCTTTTCGGCTCCCTGACGCCTCGTAGACCGTCAAACGTCTCCTCGAAAATCGAGGCACCTCTTTGTCTTCTCTCTCCTCTTATAAAAGCCCAACTTCTTCTTCATTCACCACTTTTACACTTCCTAAATTCCAGAGCATCTTCCTTAAGCCAGCAACTCCTTCTCCGGCGGAATCCCTCCAGCTCCGGCGAGTTTCAACGATTTAGGCTCCGGCCACTTTTCCCTCTATTTCCATCCAGTAAGTAATCCCCCTTCTCTTCAATTTTTTCTTTTTCTTTGTTATGGCATCTTCTTCTTCCCCTTCAACGCCGTCGGACCCGGTCGTCGCCGATTTAGAACGGTGGGCCATAACAACGGGTTCTGCTCCTCCACCACTTTCTCTCACGAGTCCGTCCATCGGACCACGATGCTATCGAATCCGATTGATTCGGATCGGGATTCGATACAATAGAGATCCGAGCTCCGAGCTCGGGTCCCTTGCCTGTATATCCTCACGATTTTAGGGAGACCACCCTATCAGCCTCCAATCTTCAAACCATTAAAAGAACAACCCAAATTCCTTCTACTTTCAGACTCTCTCTGCCTAGCAGCTCTGACCGACCTAACCGACCTCCCCCCAATGCCCTAGCCTTCTTTGCAGGTCAGATAGAGGGCGGCCTCAGATTTTCCATCCATCCGTTCATGGCTGGGGTGTCCGAGTTCTCCCGGGTACCCCTTAACCAACTAGCTCCGAACTCCTTCCGTATCCTGGCCGGATTCATCATTCTGACTAAGTATTTAGAAATAGAGCCCACTCTGGAACTATTTTTTGCCCTGTTCCAAATAAAGAGTTCGACCACTAAGGGTCTTTTCTACATCACCTCCCGAGGTGATGCTCAGTTTTTAAGCAAGTATCCTTCCTCCAACAAATTCTGGAAGGATAAATATTTCTTCATTTCTTCCCCCCGAGCTTGGGGGTTTCCTATTGCTTGGACCTGGACCCTTCCTCTCCAACGCAAACACAACCCCAGAGATCGGTCTCCCGATCTTCAAGCTCAAATAAATAAACTTACCTTGGTCAAGTATGACCTTTCTCGCCTCATAACCCCCTCACTTCGTACTACTTGAAATGAGCCCCATCGTGACCCCCTTGCCTTGTGACATTGGTAATTGTCATTTTTGTAATTAATCTATTTTACTCCTACTCATTAGCTAATCTTTCTTCTTTGTGCGAGATATGTTTATGGCACGGATGGTGGCCGAGTCCGACGACGAGGAGCAACCCATTGCTCCTGGCTCACTCCTCCCTTCATCCAGTGCTGCCGCCTCGGGCTCTGGAGGTCAACCTCCCCTACTCTGCCGACCTGACATGGTTGTTGTAGTGATGGCTGACCTCACAGGCCCAGGGGCTCAACCTGGTATCCGACCTCCTCCTCCCAAGAGGTCGGGTGCCGCACTAACACGGGGCGCCAAGAGGCGAAGACCATCACTCCTCCCATTTCTTCTCTCTCTCTCTCCCGCACTCCTATTCATACACCCAACTGACCTTTCTCACAGCAATTCTATCCTCGAAGAACAATGATGGAACTTTTGCCATTCAAGATGCGTCCAAGGCAATCGCCCGAACCCGACCGAACTGCGCTTGGGTAGGTCGGTGATCTTTGAGTGGTGAGCTCATCCTTTGAACCACTAGAAAGGCGAGGCACAAATGACTAGCCGACCGATCTCCCGAGCTCGAGTCGGTTTTGTTGATCCCTCCAATATTGCCGAGCTCAATAATTCTAAGAAGGAGTGCATTCGGTGAAAGCTCGGGAGACTAAACTCCTAGAAAAAAACCGCCGATACAAGGATAGGGAGGAGGTCAATAAGGCTACCGTGGCCTCTCTCGGAGGCCAAGATAAAACTCGGAGATCGATAATGTTGATCTCAAGACCGAGCCGAGTGATCTCCCGGATCCGATGTCTTGTCAATATCGATCAAGCCCCGAGAGGGCATCGCCGTGTCGCCAAAGTTTCCTCACCTCCCCGAAGGCTCTTCAATAGTTCGGGCTATTCGGGAGAGGGTGAAGCATGCCTTTCGAGCTCGGGGAATTTATTAAAGTTCTTTCAGATTCCGCCATGGAGTACTACGGCTTTGCTTTTGACCAGTGAGCTTGACTCGGGGAACGCGGTATCACTACCGAGCCCTTCGATCACCGAGGTCCTAGGAAGGTCTTGCCCAACCCCAAGGGCTTCGTGTTCTCACGAAGAGGCGGAGCGTCTTAATCTTGCTCTGTGGAGGTGTTCATAGAATCCCCTGTGTCTGCTCCATTCATCCTCCACCCCGCCTCCCGGCTCGGAGGTCCTTCTCGAGTTCCCTGAGATCAGCCAACCCCTCGGCTTCCCGCAGGCCCTTCTCAAGTTCGGAAATCCCGGATGATGATCCCGATCTCGCTCTCATAGATGATGTGACCATCTCCATGGACGACACGAACACCGAAAAATGTTCCTCCTACTACTTAGAAGTTCGATTCTACTTTTGTAGTTTTTCATTGTGCACTTGTACTTATTTTGAATGATCAATGAAGTTTCTTCGCACTTTCATTTTCTCGATCTCTTGTCTAATATTTACTTTTATCACAGATTCGGGCTTGTAGAGTACAAAATTTCAGTTGTATTTAGTTATTACTATATATATTTTTTTACAAAAAAGATTGGCATATTGTGCTCCTCGTGGCCCCAAGTATTTGGAGACTAGCTCGAGCCGAGCTCCAAATACTTGTCGGTTTCATCAAGGAAGGCGACTCGTGCCGAGCTCCTCGCATGGCCTCGTGGCCCCAAGTATTTGGAGACTAGCTCGAGCCGAGCTCCAAATACTTGTCGGTTTCATCAAAGGAAGGCTGGCTCGTGCCGAGCTCCTCGCATAGCCTCGTGGCCCCAAGTATTTGGAGACTAGCTCGAGCCGAGCTCCAAATACTTGTCGGTTTCATCAAAGGAAGGCGCTCGTGCCGAGCTCCTCGCATGGCCTCGTGGCCCCAAGTATTTGGAGACTAGCTCGAGCCGAGCTCCAAATACTTGTCGATTTCATCAAAGGAAGGCGGCTCGAGCCGAGCTCCTCTTATGGCCTCGTGGCCCCAAGTATTTGGAGACTAGCTCGAGCCGAGCTCCAAATACTTGTCGATTTCATCAAAGGCGCTCGAGCCGAGCTCCTCGCATGGCCTCGTGGCCCCAGGTATTTGGAGACTAGCTCGAGCTAAGCTCCAAATACTTGGTCAGTTTCATCAAAGCTGGCTCGTGCCGAGCTCCTCGTATGGCCTCGTGGCCCCAAGTATTTGGAGACTAGCTCGAGCTGAGCTCCAAATACTTGTCAGTTTCATCAAAGGAAGTTGGCTCGTGCCGAGCTCCTCGCATGGCCTCGTGGCCCCAAGTATTTGGAGACTAGCTCAAACCGAGCTCCAAATACTTGTCACTTTTTATCATTTCCACTTTCCGAACTCATAATGTAGGGCGGCGGATCATTTCATTCAAAACGAGTAAATTGATTACATCGGATATTTCCTCTATTCTAGGAATGATATTTCTTCAAATTGCAATCTGTTCCAAGCCCTGGGAGTTTTCGACCCCGAGCTCTTCCGGTTAAATGACGCACCTCCGCCAAAGACACCTTCACTACCCGGAAGTGGTCCTTCCCACCCGCATCCGGTTTCCCTTTATTCTTGCTAGCATCGACCTTCTCAAAACCAAGTCACCGACACGGAAGGCCCTTTTCTTCACTTTCTTGTCATAGGTTGCCTTGATCCTTCCTCGTGTCCGTTCCATTTGCAAAAATGCCATCTCCCTTTTCTCATTTATAGTATCCAACGCCTCTCGTATCGAAGATCTCATTAGCATTCTCATCAAAATTACGAACTCGGTGCGTTTCCATCCCGATCTCTGCGGTATCACAAAGATCCATACCGTACACCAAGCCGAACGGAGCCTCGCGATTGCCTCCTTCGGATTAGTTCGATAAGCCCACAAAGACCGAGCCGAGCTCTCGAACCCACGCTCCTCCCCGCCTTCTCAAGCCGAGCTTTCAATCCTTGGACAAGAATTACATTAGTCACTTCCACCTACCCATTGGCTTGTGGATGGCCCACCGATGTGAAGTTTTGCTTGATCTTCAATTCCTCACACCAAGCTCGGATTTACGCCCCGAATCTGCGTTCCATTATCGATATCAAGATCCGAGGCGTTCCATACCGACACACTATGTTTTGCCAAATAAATTTCATTATCGCATCCTCATTTATCTTAGCAAGAGGCTCTGCCTCCACCCACTTTCTAAAATAGTCGATTGCCACAATCAAGAATTTCCTCGACCGGCGGAGGAAAAGGACCAACAATATCAATTCCCCATTTTGCGAAAGGACATGCCGAACTCATTGTCATGAGCTCCTTCGCGGTCGATGTACCAAAGGTGCATGGATCGACATTTTCACATGCTCTCACCAACTTTTCTCGCTTCCCCCGCCGTAAGGCCAAAAATACCCTACTCTAAGGACCTTCTTCATCAAAATCCTTGCTCCCATGTGATTCCCGCAACAACCTTCATGTATCTCTTTCAAAGACATATGTACCCTCTCTTCTCCACTCAAACACCTCAAAGAAAGGCATAGAGAAGCCTCTCTTATATAACTTGTCCCCGATAATGCAAAAACGCGTCGCCCGAATTTTCAGCCCGAGCCGCTTCACGCCTACTGTTGGTAAGACCCCTTCTTTTAGACAAGCTATGATAGCCGACCTCCAATCCTCTTTCTCCTCAATCTCTCCGACCTCCAACCCCCCGATTTCTTTTGCCATCGGAAGAGTGATTTGTTTAGCTGATTTTCCAAGGCCGAATCGGCCATCTTTGCTAGAAAATCCGCCCGACCATTCTCTTCCCTCGGGACCCGACATATCTTGATCTCTTTCGCTTCCCCTCTAAAGCTCGGTATGCTTCAACGTACCTCTTCATCCTCTCTTCCCTAACCTCGAATTCTCCTATAACCTTGCTTATGGACGAGCCGAGAATCCATGTAAACAACCATCCTAACTCCCATCTCGATGGCCATTTGCATTCCTCGATGAATGCTTCATACTCCGCCTCATTATTAGATAGCTTGAACTCCAACCTCACAAAAAAGTCATTTTCGATCCCTTGCGGGCTGATCAAGACGATACACACCACATCCCGAGCTCCCTCTTGAACCATCCACATAAATCACCCAAGTCCCTTCTTTGCTATCATCCCTTGTTGATTCTTGAACAAAGTCTGCCAAAGCCCGAGCTTTAATGGCCGATCTGTTCTCGAATTCAATATCATACTCACTTAGCTCAATAGCCCACTTCACTAACCTCCCGCTACCTCGGGCTTACTCATCACATTTCTCAACGGAAGATTAGTTCGGATGATTACCTTATGCGAAAGGAAATACGGCCGAAGTCTCCTCGCATGATCACCACCAAGGCCAAACTGCGCTTCGATCTCCGCATACCGCAGACTCGGCATTCCTCAAAACTTTCGATATAGTACACGGCCTCCGAACCAATCTCTCCTCCCCCGATCAAGACCGTGCTAACCCCGCCCTCCTACCGAAAGATAGAGGTATAAGGGCTCACCGGCAACGGCTTAGTTAGCAATGACAGTCGGCCAAGTAAATTTTCAAGTCCTCGAAAGCCTTTTGGCACTCCTCATCCCAAACAAACTTTTTGGCTTTCCTCAAGACCTTAAAAAGGGTAAACTCCTCTCTCATGGCGCGAAATAAACCGATTCGAGCTGCTAGCCGACTTGTTAAACACGCACATCTTTGGCATCCGGCGGTGCCATCTCTCTGATGGCCCGACCTTCTCCGGTTGGCCTCTATTCCTTTCTCCGTCACCATGTACCCCGAAACTTTCCCGACCTCGACCCCAAAGGCACACTTCTTGGGGTTCGACTTCATTTTATACTTTCTCAAGGTGTCGGACGTTTCGATTAGGTCACGCACATGATCCACAACCTTCATACTTTTGACCAATATATCATCCATGTACACCTCCATGTTCCCCGCCGAGCCGCTCCCCAAACATCTTATCCACCAACCTCGGTATGTGGCTCCCGCATTCTTCAATCCGAACGGCATTACTATATAACGAAGGTACCAAAAGAGGTGGTGAAGCACACCTTTTTTGGTCTTCTTCGCTGGCCTTTGATCGGTGATATCCTTGCGACGCATCCATCATACTTAGCGATTCACACCCGACGTCGAATCCATCAACCGATCAATTCGGGCAATGGATAGTAATCCTTAGGGCAAGCACGATTCAAATCCCTAAAGTCCACACACATGCGCCAATCATCCTCTGTTTTGGAACCAATATTTGCATTAGATAGCCATTAAGGCTGGATTTCTTTGATGTGCCTGCTTTCAACAACCTTTGCACCTCCGCCCGAATTATAGCATCCTTCTTAGGGCGAAATTCCTTTTCTTTTGTTTCACCTAAGGCTTATATGATGATTAACATTAAGCTATGTTCATCAATGCTCGGATCAATCCCCACCAGGTCTTCCGCTGTCCAAGCAAATACATCCACATTACTCCTTAGAAACTCTACCACTCATCCCTCAATTCATCGAGGAACTCTTCCCGACCTTGGTGACCTTATCGGGGTCACCTGGCACCAAAACCATCATCATTTCCTCATTAGGTTGGACGTGCTCCACTCGGCCCAACCTAATCAACTTGTCTTTGTTTCTATCATCATCAAAAGCACTCCCCCTTTCTGCCTTCTGAATACTTTCTACATACAATTTTCTAGCCATATATTGATCACCACCGACCTCACCTACTTCCTCTCCCACAGGAAACTTCATTTTCAGATGGTATACCGACACCACAGCTTGGAAAGCATTTAGTGCCGGTCTACCCAACATGACATTATAGGAGGACGGTGCATCAACTATAAAAAATCGAATCATTCTAGTTTTACGATTAGGCTCCTTACCCAAAGAGACAGGTAAAGTAATCATACCTATTGGTTGGATCATCCCTCCAGCGAATCCGACCAACGCCGTGTCCACCGCCTCCAAGCCGACCTGGAGGTCCATCTTCTTATAGCAATCATAGAATAGGATATCTGCTGAGCTCCTGTATCCACAAATACCCGTTGCACATCATAATTGGAGATCGTCGATGTGATCACAAGAGCATCGCTGTGAGGTGTCACGATACCCTTGCAATCCTCTGGTCCAAATTGGATACTCGGCCCGGCCGACCTGTTCCACCTTCAACTGCTCTTGCACCCGATCTGGTGCTTCTGCTCTCACATAATTTTTCCGAGCTCGCCTCGAATCACCTTCCGCCGATCTTCCAACAATCATCCCGAATGACCTCTCGCGAGGTGGGGGGGCGGAGGTGGAGTCCTCCTCCCTTTCCTCCCCCCTACGCTCGGCTCCCGCCGAGGTTGGTGATATCCCCGGTTATCCCTCTTATACTCCCCTTTTTCTCCTTTTTGTCGATGTACACAAATTTCTGAGATGACCTGCTTGAATGAGCCGCTCGATCTCATCCTCCAGTGTGTGCACCGATCATTTGTGTGTGTCCGTACTCATTGTGAAATCTACAAAATTCCTTACATTTTGCCTTTCTTTATCGTGCCTCGGCGTGCGCTTTGGCCACCTCGGTCGGGATGCCTCTCAATAGCTACAAGCACCTCGCACCGAGGGACGATCAATGGCGTATATTTCTCAAACCTCGGCCTTCCTCCCATTGCCTCGGACTCGCTTCTTCGAGGTCCCTTGTCTTCCCGATCCTCCCTCCCTGTCTCTTCTCTTCTCTCCTTCATCTCTCTTCATTTTTCTCGCCTCTTCCCGAGGTTAATATATTTCTCCGCCCGAGCTAACGGCTCGTCAAATGTCTTAGCAGGCTCTATTACTAATGATTCAAAGAACTCCCCATCCTTCGCCCCGAGCTAGGGCATTGGCCAAAATTTCGGGTATCGGGCCGACGCACCTCCAACTTTGCCGCGGTAAACCTCTCGAATATAGCTTGAAATCCTCCCCTTCTCTCTCTGTTTGATGCTAAACAGAGTCGTGGCGCTTTTACTTACGGTAACTCGTGAACTGATTAAGGAAAGCCGAGTAAGTCATCAAAATTTCGAATGGAGCCGGGCCAAGCCAAGCTAAACCATTCTTTGAGCCGATTTCGTCAAAGTGGTAGGAAAAACTCTACACATCACGCCATCCGTGAACCTGTGTGTAGCAAAGGCATTCTCAAAACGGCAGAGATGGTTCCACGGATCGCGTACCATCATATTCGAAGCTCAAAGATCGGTATGAGGCGGGAGCTCGTCCGCCATCACCTCATCGAGAAAGGAGTTCCCCTCCTCACCCGAATCGCACCGCTCCTAGCACTCCAGCCACCCTCCTCCGAATATCTCGCACCTCGCGATGGAGGTCATCCATCCGTTCGACCAATCCCGGTCCTCGGTGGACACATGCTCCGCCCTTGATGAATGCACCTCTTCCGCCATAGATGGCCGCGACCTCTCTCTCCCAACTCCGGAGGACCACCGGAGAGGAATCACAGAGGAGGAGGGACCGGAGGGGACCACGAGCGAGCCGGTGGCGGAAGCATCTCCCTCAGCGTCTTTCCACCGTTTGTTCCACGGCTCTAGTGATGAAACCACCCAATTTTTCAAGAACATTGGGCCCAAATCTATACTCTCCCCGGACATAGGCGTCATCCCATCCGTTCCGCCCTCTCGCACCCACCGCCATCCGCCCACCGGGGTTGGTGGGGTGGAGGTCGAACATCCTCTGCGTAACTATGCCCGGAGTATCTCCCGGGCGTATAGTTGAGATCATCTTCCAAGTTTCTCCTAACATCCTCCATAGCCAAAACTCGAATCTCACGTCTACGCTCAATGTTTCCCACAGACGGCGCCACTTGGTTGCTCCCAAAGAAGTCCTCTCTTCGCCGATCACCTTCCCGGATGAAGTCCACCACGAAACTTGCACAAAGGGGGTCGGAGGGGGCTCAGCGTACCCTCTCCAATGCCTAAGTCGGTGCCTTGAAAGGAAGTAAAGGCTAGAGAGAGAAAATAGCAATGTAACAAAAAATGAGATTAGGTTAGAATGAACTGGGCTTGGGCCTTTTATACCTTAGCTAGGATTAGGGTTTTAGTAAAATCCGGGATTCCGTTACGATTTGGTGTCGAGTCATCATTAGATTAGGATCGGATCTCATAAAAACCCTAATTTTACGCTCGTAAGATCATAGCTCCGACTGTTTCGGAGACACGCTCGGTCCCTTGTATTGTGCGAGGCCCCTTACGTTTCCAAAGCATCCTCGCACCTCATACATCTCTTGGGCTCGAGTGACCTCTTCCTCCGACGTCCGGTTAGACTACAATGGGTTAATAACAGATCGGCTTAACCATGCGGCGCTTTAACAAGTCGGCTTAACACAACGGACCTTACACAGTCGGCCTCATAACGACCCTGCAACCATGTACTTGGGCCTTAACAGTCGGCCCAAGATGATAGGCCTCCCACCTAAGGGCTCAATAGGTCGGCCCAAGATGATAGGCCTCCCACCTAAGGGCTCAATAGGTCGGCCCAATACTCATAAGCCTTAGAAGGTCGGGTCCCATGCCGTAAGCCTCCTCGGATCGGCCCGATTTAATGCTTAACAGTCACCCAACACCATGGGCCTTGCTAGGTCGGCCCAATGCCATAAGCTAGGTCGGTCGACCCAGGACTATCTTTTGCCCTTATCACTATGTTTAAGCGGTTCAAAATGATCGGAATTTGTGATCGAACCAATCAATCTAATCCAATTTCTAAAATATGGCTATTGAGTGTTTTGTTTTTGAAGAATATGGCTATTGAGTGTTGAGATGTGAATTGTGATTAATAATATGCAAGTATGCAACATTATTTTGAGATCTTTTTAGAGTTCGTAGTTTTAGACTTTTTTAGGTACCAAATTCCATTTTGGTATTGTACGCTAAAGTGGGCCGGCCATCCCCCATCCCATTCATGATGTGTGCTTTGATGGACAAAGTAGAATTCCTTAAATTTAAAATTTAAATGTAAAATTATTATGTGGCCCACGTACAAATAATTAAGGATTTAATTATTTCAATAATGAGTTTTAAATATTTAATTAATGGTTTAAATAAATAAGTCAGATAAGTTTTAAATTAGATAGTTAAGAGGTGGTTTCTGTTCCACCTCTACACACGTTGATAGAACGTGTTTGAGAACATTTCTGTCAGAACAGTTATTGGCAGATAACTGCTCAAGAAATCGGTCCTCTCTCTGCCTATAATAGAACTCATTCGAATTGGAAAATCTATCACTGAAGAATTTACGTCTGTGGGATTAACGAAGGTCAATAGAGAGAAAGTGGTTTCTTCATCTTCACAAGAGAAAGAAAGTGGTTTCTTCATCTTCAACAAAGGAAGACATTAATGGCTGCTCAAGGTTAGTACCCTAATTACGATTTAATTGTGAAAATCATGAAGTTCAAGATCCGGGAATAAATTTATGTCTTTCGTTATGTATGAAAACATATGCTAACATGTGGTATCAGAGCCCTAGGTTCCAGAACTCATGATTTTCCAATTAATCTTATTTTTACAAATTGCGGATCATGTTTTTCCGCATCTATTAACCGCAATTTGGGATATTATTTGTTAATCGGGAAAATTGCAAAATTGGTCCTATAACTATAAGCAGTTTGCAATTTCGGTCCTGTAACTATTGAGTTTACAAAATTAGTCCTGTAAGTTTGAAAGTTTTTTGCAAAATTGGTCCTATATTTTTATACCTAAGCAGTTTTGGTCCTGTAAGTTTCAACTTGTTGCAAAATTGGTCCCATGGGGTTATTTCATATTTTCAAAATACCAAGAATACCCTTATGCACATAATTGACTTATTTGACTAAGTGATTTGCCTAAAATGGTATCAGAGTTTAGGTTTATTAAGAATTTTAAGTTATATTTAATATTTTATATAATTAACAATTGGTGAGGAGAATTTTCTCCGAGCAAATGGATCTTGACGAGTGTTCAAGATGTATACCCTACAGGAGATATCGTCAAATTTTGACGATGTATGCACAAGAACACCAGGACAAGATAACATATTGGAATAATCAATATGTTGAAAAAGAACTCGCAGGAGCCGATAGGGAAACCTTGAGACAATGCGAAAAACAAGCGAAGATATTGTCCGGATATCACTTCCCCCGATAATCAGTACCCACCCCGCCCGCCTAGAATTTTTAGTTTTAAAATATATTTTAATATATATTTTGCATATATAATATGTATTATAATATAATTTTTATGTATTCTTATATTATAATTTATAAATTGATATAATAATTTTTGTAAATAGTTTTTATAAATATAATTTTTTTTTATTTTTTTAAATTAAATTTAATTTAAAATAGGGTAGAATGGGTCAACCCGTCCCGCCCCTTTATAGGCACGGGGTGGGTCTGGGTCCTGGCCAACCCGTCCCGACCCGCTCCATTGTCATCCCTATAAAATTGCTAACTTTAGAAAGATAAATGATCAAAAATGCTATTTAGCCAGAAGGGCAAAATTGTCCAGGACCAAAACTGTAATTTTTAAAGATAAAAGACTAAAATTGCAATTACCCCAAAATTACAGGACTAAAATTGCAATTTACCCTTTGTTAATCAATATGTGGTTTGATTTGGGCCTCAAGGAATCGGGTTTTTTGTTTTACTGCGTGACGATTTCCGTGAGAATTTTTAATGTCTGCGGCAAAGTTAAACCTTCTAACTGTTTCATTATTACTAATTATGATATATTCAAGTCCATAATAGTCTTCCACTTTAAAGATGCATGCTATGTATGAATAAATCTGTATGTTAGTTATCATCATGCTATGATGCTCAAGGTTGTGTCTATTTAGCATGAATATAATAATGATAGTTGCTTTGGTTGACTTTTACTGCACTAATTTTATCTCATGATTGAAAGCCTATTCATTCCCTATATATATATATACATATATATATATATTTTATAATTCGATATCCGGGTTTTACACCGACTAATCCCTGACCTGCTAGATCGTAGGCCCCTTGACCCAAGCAGGATGTAAATCGAGAATGTGCCCAAGTGGCGGTTTCTAAGGAGAGAGCCAACAAGATTCGCCTCCCGAGCAAGCAGACCCCACAATATTTCAAAGAAAATCGCTCCACACGGGATTCGAACCTCTGCGTCGCCGAGGAATTCATCCCACATCACCTTAGCCCTTACCACTTGGCTATGCCCGTGGGGGCTATTCATTCCCTATATTTATATGCAGTGTATGTATATTGAATTATGTTATTAGATCATGTCTTAATGTCTGTTATAGGATGACTTTGATTTTAAAAGTCACGAATGAAAGGCTAAAGCTAGCTACTGTATGCTAATTCCAGAAAATTGTTAATTACACTTCATGATATGGTTTTATGAACTGCGATTATTATTTCATTGTAATCAAATATACTTAAATGTATATTTGAAATTCATGTGATAGATCATAGAAGTGGCTTAATGGTTATGTCTATCTTATTGTATAGTATGTATTATTTAATTTGACGTCTATATTATGAGTAATTTGTTTGTCACCAAAGTGGTCAAATTAGAAAGTACTTATAGATGTTAAATCAAATAAAATTTCATACCCATGATTATGTGATGCAATTAATCGAAATGACATTATGATATTTTGTAGTGGATATATTGAAGTTCATTGATTATAGAATATTTACGGGTCGCCCAAAGGTTGATCAATTATTTTATAATCAAGAACATAACCGTGGATAATTAATATACTTGGTTAAATGTGTTTAGTATATCAAAGATAACGAGCATGTCTAATTTGAGTATATTTAATTACCAATCAAGTGAATCTAATTTTAACATCAATTATGTTTAAAGTAGTGGATTGTTGGATCACCCAAAGGAGAACTTCAATGTACATTTATTGTCTTATCCGAATCTATATTAGTCATCTCAAAGCATTAATGATCAATCAACTCTTTTAATTGCGGTACCTATTCTCGTTTCTCTTCATTCGCATGCTTCCTCTGTTCCGATGTATAATGGGCTTAACTTCTGCGAATGGTGTGAGCAAATCCAATTTCACCTTGGTGTCTTGGATCTTGACTTAGCACTTCAAGTTGAGAAACCCGGCCGCTATTATCGACACTAGCAAAGTGATGTTGAGAGATCTATCCATACTACCCGGGAAAGATCAAACATCTTTTGCGCCCGATGTTTATGCATTTAGTATAGCAAACAACATCATGTCTACCCTTCCTCACACCGAAAATGCTAAGGAATTCATGAAATTAGTATGAGAGCGTTCTCAAACTGGCGATAAGTCTCTTCTTTGGGACATTAATGGCTACTTTGACCACCATGAAGTTTGATGATTCTCGTAGCATGTATGAGCATGTCATTGAAATGACAAACATTGCAAAGCAAGACTAAAGTCTTTAGGGATGAACGTGGATGATAACTTTATCGTGCAGTTTATCTTAAATTCACTGCCCTCTGAGTATGGTCCGTTCCAAATGAACTATAACACCATGAAGGACAAGTCCGTGACAATATTCTCATAAAAAAATAAGAGGTGGTCTTACATGAGATTGTCTCATGAACTTATAAGTTCATGAGACGGATTCTACAAAATACAAAAAATATGGATTATTTTTATGAGTTTGGGTTTGAGTTGAAATTTCAATTATATATAGAATCCGGATTATGTCTATAAGACCGTCTCAACAATTTTTTGCCAAAGAATAATATTCGGCCACGTACTTTTGCATCACCGAGTTACGTCTATACTTTGGCTTCGTTTTGTTGACCATAATAGAAGGGATATCAATCACTTTTCTAATATTTCACTCCTATTATATTATTTGGTTCACACATTCATGGCCCTGGAAATTAGCATGGCCCGGTTCTTTATCCTTCTCATTGAGGTAATAGGTATCCCGCCCCCTAGGTGGGATGAGGAATACATCCCAATATCCTGCTATTACAAATTACCTACATACCCATATTTACAGTTGTCCTTGTAATTGTGTAGGGTGATATAGGAATATGAACTATCTAATGACAATAAGGTAATTCAATACTTATTGGGCTATTATTATCTCTTTTGAACCAAACAATTTAATAGACAACTCTTACAATCCAACAACTCAATCACTCAAATAAACACGTTATTGGACCTTAATAAATCCATGAGAAAAGGCCAATAAAGTCAGGTGGGAAATAATCAAACTCAATCCTATTGTTGAACCAAACGAAGCCTTTATATTGTGATAAACAAGTGCTCCTTTTTTGTCAAACTATATCTAGTATTGAGATTTTTAAAAGTATATTTATATATTTATGTAATAATCACTACTACAAAAACCTTATTTAACATCGGTTAAGGCGCTTTCTACATCGGTTTTCAAACCGATGTAGAATCCAGCGTAGTGGAATGCGGGCCCTTTTTTACATCGGTCACAGAACCGATGTAGAAATTTGTTTTCTACATCGGGTGCAATACAACCGATGTAAACAATGGAGCTAAAATCGATAATTTTACATCGGTCAACATAATAACCGATGTAGATATTGGGTAAATGTTACATCGGTTTATTCTACAACCGATGTAATATCTTCCCTTTTTTAAAAAAACTATTTCATAAAAGGAAACCCAACCAATAATTTCACGCAGAAAAATAAAAAACTGAAATTTCATAAAACAAAAGAACAACCTCAATAAGTGATAAGACTAAAATCTCCATGTATCATACTAAAATCAAATATCATGTACATTCTACCATATCAAGAAACAACATAAGGAAAGCATAAAGTAAACAAGCAATTATTAGTATGGATATTAAGTAGAACCTGAAAAAGCCTCTAGTTGAGTAATCTAAATTCTTTGGTCCTAGAATTACTTATACTTTGTGGCGATCATATAACTCGAGAAGGTTATCGCTTTTCTCCAATCGTTTCACCAAACCACCGACAACAAATCGAGTAGCTATTTCATTGTGAGGAGACCAAAGATCGTAAAAAAGAATTGTCCTCGAGCAATTGAGTTCATGACATCAATAGTTGAAATTCCAACAGATCATTTCTTCGGATATATTCTCTCACTAGGATTGATTGAACTACCTCAAGCAAACGAGTTAAAAGAATACATGAAATGTGTCCACCGACATATATACATAAATACACTACATGATACACCATCGCCACTTGCCGGATATATATCCAAGTAAGCCTCCGGAAGAATAGGAGGGTCATTGTCGATGGGTTTCCCAGCCATTAAAAATACAACCAAGCATGTCCAATGAGACAGTGTTTTTATACTGTAAACAAGTTATAACACAAAAAGAGTGTCTACAATTAACAACTTGTAAAAGATAACGAAATTTGAATGATGAAGGCATGTTGTGAAAGTCATTCTGTTTTGGTTTTCGGTAAGTAATCAATATATTGGAATCACGAGTCCTTTATCCCATAAGAAATCAATCACTCTTTCCAAATAAATTGGGATGCTTAATGCATAAAGTACCAAAAATCAATCCATTAATACTTGAATTGCTTTAGCTTTAGACACACAAATAAAAAGTCTCACCTTCCGATAACAAGTGAAAGTGGACTCCTCCACCACCATTTCTGTTAACAACAAGCAAATAGGGCCATCTTTCGAAAAAGCAGAAATTTTAAAGAAAATCCTCATATACTAACATAGTTTGATTAAAATAAAAATAACATGAAAGGATGAAACATCAAAGCAAAGACACAGTTTTGGGTGAAATCAACATTGAATTCTACCTTGGCTACACATAGACCACAAAAGAGAATTCAGAAAATCAATGGGATTTCACTAAATGTTCTCAAAATTATAAAATTGCTTCTCAAGATAAAATCAAGATAACAACAAAAGAGAAAGAAGCGAAGAAATATTACTCACCATTGCTAGCATGAATGCTTTTCTGGGCTCCCCATCCCATTACTATATCACGGGCTTATCTTCATCTCTACTATGAAAATGGAATTCATATAAGCATTCAACTGAAATCAAGAAGTTTTCAATTGGAAAAAGAAAGTGCCCACAAAAAAGGGCCGTTAAAGTGGTTCGCTTGTTTGCTATTTGGTAAAGGTTACCTCCTTCAATCCTACTTTTGATCAATCTGCATCATCCTACAAGGTCAAAAATAAACTTAGTTGTTACCTAGTTGGAACAAACTTGGTTGTTTAGGAAACCAGAGGCCAGAAATGGCTTGCAAAATATGGGATCAGTTGTATCCGAGTGTAAAGGAATAAAACATTTGTGTTTAAATTTTAACTTTCTCTCCTCCTGTTTTCTCTTTTCTATTCTTCTTAAATTTTGTCAAAGAAAGAACAACTCCCCGAGGAATGGCATATCAATACATTTTTGACATATATTTCGTGTAAAAAACAATTCAATCAAAACAAATGGAGAAAAGCAAGAAGAAAAGAGTCCAGAAGGATGCACTTACCAAAAAGGAGCCGAGAAATAGAAGCAAACACTGTTGATTCTAAGGTATATGTTCTAAGAACATAAGCCTCGGCTATTTGCATACATTTGCTCACCGAATCATTCATTAAAGGAATAAGATGCCATCAAACAATATAAAACTATGCACAAAAAAATATAGGAGTAAAAAGGAATGAAAAAGAAGCAAGACTCACATAAGTCAAATCCTCTAATCGCAAGTTCCTCCGCACCGGATGCACCATGGCACAAGATTTTCCAAACTTTTACCAAACTTTTATCAAAGATCACTACACATCAAAGAATTCTCGCCAAACAACAAAGTCATTAAGACTAAAAAAATCACTACTCAAACCTCTCAAATTTCCAAAAGTAAAAACAATCAAGAAGGCAAGCAAATTTGGTACGACATTCACCTTGAATTTTATCACAACGAAATCCAAGCTCCTGGAGTTCAAAAGTTACAAGAGGAAATGAGAATTTCATAATGTCGAAAAAAGGAAGTTGAAAATAAATTGAAGTAATAACTAGAGCAATTACAACATCAAGCTCCTCAAATGACCAATATTATAGTTTAAGCAAATATCGAAATTAATCGTTGGTAACTAATTGATGGAACTGCAAAAGGAGTGATTTAGTCTTTAAGAAGCACCAGTTGAAGCTTTGGAAAGAACACACAACTCGAATATCCAAACACACATAATAGCAATTGATTTCTATTTTATCCACATCTCAAAATCAAGTAACTAAGAAAGAAAATCACGTATCTTTCATGAGCACAAAAAAATGTACAAAGTTTCAAGGCATTACAAATTTCTCGCATCCTATATTGGTGGTCAAATTTGTCACGAAAAAGTTTTCAAAAAGTAGAGAGGATAGAGCCATGGGCTAGGAATTTTTGATGCAAACTAACTCGAAAATAACTTAAAGAAACTTCTATGGCCAAGAAACTTACATCATTCATGTTGTAACCATGATGGGTCTGCTCGCTTTCCAGAATGGCCAATCAAAAAGTCACCATTGGGAGTGTACTCTAGATCCTCTATATCCTCTCCAACACACTCGCAAGGTTTAAATACCCAACTAATTCTCAACTATACTATAGTAAGAGAAATTGACCGGTTTCATTTTTCACTTCGTGCACAACTTAACTAAGGAAAATCACAATAAGCCCTAGAATCATGCCCACACATAGACCAAATGCGTAAGTTTCCAATTTCCATCAAAACCTTACACAAAATGAGTTTAAAATAAAATTAAAAATTGAAACCACTTTAAATCTCCCACTCGCAATTTTTGTATGATACATCACATATATCCAATATCAAATACTTATAAATCAAATCTGCGATTAAATTTGGGGATAACTCACCGGCAAATTACTCGACGGCGCGGCTCCTTGAGGGTAGACGGAGACGCAGCGCTCCTCGAGGCTAGACATCGACGAAAATCGGAGGTTGCATCAACAAAGCGACGGGAGAAAGAGTGTTGGTAATCGCGGCGGCCGGAGAAAAATTGTTTCCATAATAGCAAAGTTCAAGGCCTATTAGACCCAAAAAGAAGGGGACACCGGAAATCACATTCAACGATTTGTTATTCCCGATGAAAAAATCTAATGACAAGCAAACAAAGATAATACTTCATAAAATCTAAGAAAAAGATAAACATGTTAAACACATACTTACCTACTGGACATAATACTTGAAAACCAATAAACTCCCGCCTATTTCTCATTCCATCGGCGCAGGCGAAGCTAGGGTTTTTGGTTATGAGAGAAACCATTTTAGTCTAGGGTTTGCTAGAAGCGGATCCAAATCAAAATTATGATTTGGATTTTGGTTTAGCCAAAGTCAATGGTATGGTGGTGGGGATGGTTGCGATTGTAAGGATCTGCTGGCTATTGTGGGAGGAGCGGAGAAGACAGGGGTGCCGGAGACGCGAGAACCGAGATAAAATATTTCAACATATAAATCCTAAAATAAAATTTTATATCGGTTCTAATGTGAACCTATCTAAAAATATTAAACAAGCTACGGCTTGGAGAGCGGATGTAGAAATATAATTAAATAACAATCGTACATCGGTTCTTTAGAGAACCGATGTAAAGTCTCATTTAATTTACAATTATGCCACGGGTGTTTATTTTACAAATGTTCATTTGGGAACCGATGTAAAAGACTGTTTTGTAGTAGTGAATTTCTTTGTATAATTAAGAACAGTGTGATAATCAATCACTATATTTAAGGTGAGTCGTCATTAGTCATTACTTTTAAATAAATTATATCATTACTTTTAAATAAATTATATTGAAAAAAATCTTTCTAAGGGGACAATTAATGCATTTTAGGTAGATTACTAATAATTTTGAGGCAAAAAATCAATATTTTTCATGAAGGCTACTAAAAATATTGTTGGATTACTAATACTTTTTCGGATACTATACTACTTTTCTGATGTACTACTAATACTTTTAAGGGAAAAAAATAATACTTTTAATGGTCCCTATTATTACAAAAATGCCGTTAGTCCGAGATCCTATAACTCTACCCCAGAATTTTACGAAAATATCAACGGTACATGAAATTACAAAAAAAAAAAACGGATTGGTTGGATCCGTCTAACGGAAAAGATCCGTTAGACCGTCTAATCCAAATTTTTGTTAATATCTATTAGTTACGCATGTGCACTTTACACAATAGATATATACATGCACTGTTACATAATATCTGGTTAAGAATCTTAAAAGAAGGGAAAATAAATAAATTACAAATTTTCTTGTAAAAATAAAAGAAGGGAAAATAAGTCCAGTAGCATGGAGTTAACTTCTACCACAAAACGTTTAAAAGGACATCTCGTATTTAGGGTTTCATTAATCATTGAGTAGTATACAATCAAGAACAATTACTCTACAAATTAACACATGGGTTCTTAGGGTTTATATTAGAAGAATTGTTCAGCACTAGTTCAAAATCAGCAGACGGCAAAAAGACGACAGAGAAAGAGACTCAATGGACAGGATTTCAGAATTGCCGCAACCCATATTACACCACATACTCTCTTTTCTCTCTCAAAAGGAAGCCATTCAGACTTGTGTATTATCCCATTCATGGCGTTACGTTTGGTGTACTCGCCCCAAATTGAATTTCGTGGCGATCCCTTCAAAGACAATAATGAAAAATTCATGTCTTTTCTCGGACAAGACTTTACAAGGGTACCATGATCGAAGGTTCATATACAAATTTTTTTTTTGTATGTACGTGGAAGGTTGATTCTAAATTCGTTTCGCTTCTTGAGAAATGGATCCCAAGAGTCGTAATTGACATGGGTGTAAAAACGTTTCATATTTCTATTCCTTCGCATACTAAATCGACATATGTTGATTTGCCCTCTGTAGTCTTTCATGCTAAATCCCTCGAACAATTATATTTGTGGGGATACAAGTTGAATTTTATTGACAATGTACATTTTGAGCGTCTACAAAGGCTTTAAAGCGAGTCTACATTGTTGAAGAGACTTTAGAGAAGATAATGTCAAGCTGCCCTTTGATTGACTATTTGGGCCTCCATGAATGTGAGGGCTTGAAAACCATTAAGGTGAATAAGTGTCATAACCTCAAGGAATTTTCTTTCTGTGGTTATAAGTATGATGATAGCACTGAAATTGACTTGTCAACTTATGTTGAAACCGTCAAAATTGTAGGCAATGTGAATTGGTATCAGTATCACCAAGGTAAGTACTTCCCTCAGCTCAAGTCTTTATGCCTGGAGTTCGTGACGATTTTCTAGCTTGTCATTCGACATCTTGCCGTGTAACTTCCCCAATCTCCGAGACTTGTCCATTGGACATTGCTACGGCTTAAAACAATTACGGCTGTTAAATCATTCCATTAAGCACTTGACGCTTAAGCGTATACGTGACAAGTCTTTCAAAGCTGCTATCGATGCTCCAAACATAGTTAAGTTTGATTATTGCGGCGATTTTCCCGAATCCATCTCTTTTGCAGCAACGACTTCCAGTGATGGGTGGAAGTCAAATATATCTTTGAATATCGGAGATGATGTTGATGCTTGGTCGTCATGGTTCCTTAGGCTAAACAAACTGCTCAATGCAGTAAGTCAATCTGAGATTTCTCTGTCTCTTTATCTCTATAACAGGACAAAAAATCATAATATTTATGATGGTGGTTTATACGAATCTACAGTAGTAGTGGAGAATTTGTACCTGAGATTAATGAGGTATTCACTTTCTTCCTTATCAGCGGTTACAAATGGTTTGTTTCGTATTTGTCGTCCAAGAAAAATCACAGGCCTCAAGTGGTTCTCCGAAAATATGTGGAACAGGGAATGCAACAAAGTTATTGAGTTTTTATTCGAGATTCTCCGAAAATATGTGGAGGAACTAAGCTTGGAATTATTTGATGAGAAAGAAAAAGAATGGCATTATGTGCAGTGTACAAATTTGTTAGATCAATCTGCTGCTGCATTGGGTAACAATATTCAAGGCAGACTGCAAAAGCTTCGCGTCCGATTGAAATGGAGATCAGATACTATAATAAACTGATCAGTCTCATGAGTCATTATATTTAAGCTCCCCTGCTACATGCTTCATATATAGTTTAGTTAGTTAGTTAGAATTAAGTACTAATATACAACGCTTTGTTTTCTGCATCTTTTTTTAGTAGGCTCAATTTCGCATTTAGTCTTTTAACTTTTATGGGTGGCGTTTAGCAACCACTAACTTTTTTAAACCTGCACAATTAGTCCGATTTCGAAATTTCGAAGATGTCTTATTCCTAAAATATTGAGTCGGCGAAAATAGTGCTGAGTTGGACTAAATTGCACCTTGTGATCATTAATGAGATAATAGGCCCTGAAGGGAATTGCTGAATAATAGTATTAAGTTTCTTAAGGAATCGAAGGACGTTGTTGAGTAGATTATTGACAACATTGCTACTATTAGTTTGGGATAAGTAGATTTAGCCAAAATCTTCTTCAAGCAATGGTTTATGCTTTTGGGATTTAAGTTTAGTTTTAAGTCTGTTTGCTTTTGTTTTGAGTACTTTAATTGGTATTTGCATCTGATGAATATCATGTAATTGCATAAGTTGCTTTTGCCTTTACTAAACAAGAATTTGCCTTTGGTTATAACAGTTTATCATCAACTTTTATGAGTAAATTATTTGTGGTTGGTGATGTTCTGACTTCTGATAATGCCAATGTTCAAATATGTGAAGATATGTGTTACTGAAAGAAAAATAAGACATAATCTTAGGTTTATTCGGAGGAGAATTGAGATTAGCTTTCTTGTTATAAAAGGATAAATACAAAAACACCCCAAGGTTTGGGCTAATTACAAAAAATCCAGAAATAGTTCAAAATTACAAAAAGTCCCCTCGGGTTTGATTCAATCTCAAATTTAAGGGAGTTCCTGTAATTAGGGGGGGCGGGCGACCCGTTCGCCCCGCTTTAAATTAAAATAAATTAAGAAAATGAAAATAAATTAAAAATATACATTTATAAAATATTATTTACAAAATTTATTATTATCAAATTATAAATATTAAATATAATATAAGAATACATAAAAATTATATTATAATATATATTATATATGCAAAATATATATTAAAATATATTTTTAAACTAAAAATTCTAGGCGGGGCGGGACGGGTACCCGTGGGGCGGAAGTGAGACCCAGACCCGCCCCGCCCCGCCTCGGGTCACGGGGCGGGGAGACCCAAACGGGCCAGGGCGGGTACCCGCGGGTCGGGTCAAAATTGTCATCCCTACCTGTAATAACTACAAATATTTGGGGGGGGGGGTTGTAATTTTCGAAAACCTTTGGGTTTTTTTGTAGTTAGCCTAAACCTCAGGGGTTTTTATGTAATTATTCCTTATAAAAATCCATTCTGGATTTTTGAAGTTGGTTGTGTCTGATTCTGGAAAACTAACAAGAACGCATTTTGCAGAATTGTTTGAAAGAAACTGTCTTCAAATATTGGCTGTGGTTTATAAACCTCTGCACATTTTTGTTAGGGTTATTACAAAATGTACCTAGAGGTTTCACCTAATTACAAAAAACCCAGATAATTTTCAAAATTACAAAAATACAAAAAATACGCCCTGATGTTTTATTATTTTGTCTTACATTTACCCCTTTAATTAGCAAAAAAATATTTCAAAATCCTCCCCACATATTTATAAAAATACTATAGTTTACCCCGTAATTTTACTGGGTCAAACCTCAAGGGTAATTTTTGTAATTTTAAAAGTTAATTAGATTTTTTTGTAATTAGGTCAAACCTCAAAAGTAATTATGTAATTATCACCTTTTGTTATTTATAGACTGCAGCCGTTGTCCATAAAGAGGGGTGGCTTAGAATTGTTAACGGATACAAAAATTCAATTGACAAATTAAAATCATATTGAAACCATCTCCAGCTACAACAACACTCTTGTGCTTAAGTATCCTTAGATTTTACTTATTTCTTATAAAACTATGCCCTTTTTTACAGTTTCTATTTAGTTATTTCAAATAAATTACACCTTTCCTAGTTACAAAGAAATAAGTAGTTAGGTCACATATCCTACTTATTTATCCGTATTTTGGGTCCTCAATATGAATATTACCATGAATTTCTTAACTTAATTGTTTAAAAATGATCAAGTGATAACTCAGTAAAGTTTATATAAGGACGCAAATTTTTATTTTCTTCGTCGATAAAACCTCACAGTTGTCCTCACAAAAAAGGAAAATAAAAGAAAGAAGAGGAAAACGAATTAATAGGCCAAACGAACTCCTTGTGTAGCACTTTCGGAAAAGTGACCATATCTATATCTATGTATATACATATATATACATATGGGAAGAGGATCATGTGAGACCACCCTCCTAGGTAAGTCCATAGGACCAAATCTACACCATCAAAAAAATAAATCAATGGCCAAGATATGAATCAATCTATACAAAGATTTCATATGTAAGTATACAAGAGAAGGGGTAAATAAGAATCTAAGAAATTAAACATGGTAACCTCTTCCTACAAAATAGGGACGTGATCTGTTATTGATCACGTCCCCATAAATCATGCCATTCACCATAATCACTAAATATGTCTCCTTCTCAACACCACCTCTGTATTGCCATAATCAACGCCTCTGTATTCACCATAATCACTCCAATCGACCTGCAATTATTTCACAGAACAATCTTCACGAAAAAAAAATTTGGACGATGGATATCATATAATTGGCGAAGAGTTATCATCCATTTGATTCAAAAAGAGTTCTACAATGGCAAAAAATCTTTGATTTCAACACAACTGATGAATGTATACAAGGTAATTTCTAACGAGAAACTTGCTACAAAATTATTCATAAACAACTGAATCAACCATGGATGTCTAAACTGCCTATACATTAAAACATTATTAAGTATACATAAACGTTTAATTAAGTATACAATCACATTGAACTAACTATACATTAAAATATTACTAAGTGTACAAAATATTTAACTAAGTATATAATTACACTCAACTAACTATACATTAAAACATTCCGAGTATACAAAAATAATTAAACTAAGTATACAATTACACTGAACTAAATACACAATTCCACTGAATCACTTATATAACTAAGTATGCAATTCCATTGAACTAAGTATACGAATCCACATAACTAAGTACACAAATTCACTTAACTACTTACTAAACTATTTATATAACTAAGAATACGATTCTCTTGAACCGGTATACAAATCCACCGAACTAAATATACAATAAAACATGACTAAGTATACAAGTCCACTTAACTAAGTATACAATTTCACCGAACTAAATATATGATAAAACAAAACCCGATTTAAAAGGTACAATTCCTAGAAAAGAGTTGATGCGTTTTTTCTCCCTAAAAATCAGCCAACTTAAAGGTAAGATTGTATTTGCCTTAAAAATAGCTATTGAAATTGGTGGGTTTTTCCTCCCTAAAAATCGGGCAAATCAAGAAGGTAGGATTATGTTTCTTAAAAAAGTAGCTATTAACCGTCAATTAAAAAAAAACGATGATATATAAAAGTACAGGGAAACTAAAATGATCTACACCATCCAAAATTTTAATCAAGAGTGCATATGTGTTCTTATGGACTAACCTAAAGGGTTGGTCTCATTTGAACCAATATATATATATATATATATATATATATATAATTATATATATATATATATATATATATATAAAACAGAAAATGCTTTCTAAAATTGTTTTCCCGCCTAAACGCTATTTCTAAAAAATTTCGTGTCTTTTTTTTGCCTTATTTATTGTTTGTTGCATTAATATGGAAGATTCTTTACCAAATGGTAATGTTTGGCCTCTTTATTACTGATTTTTGTTGTCATAATTCTAAAATTACCAATTTCATAAGTACAATTGGAATGTTTGACCTTTTGTTGCCCTTTTTTGTTGACATAAATCAGATTCGATTTTATAAATATACTTGGAATATTTGACCTTTTGTTGTAGAATTTTGGACAAGTACGGATGTACACCGATTTTCCGAGTAAAACGAATCAATAATTTATGAAATCGAAAATTCGAATCTAATTAAATCAAGTGAATGAATCTAAAATTTCGAATTGGTTTTTATATCTTAAAGTATAATACTCTATTTAAAAATTATATTGCTTTTTGTAAAAAATTGTGCATACTAAAAATCAATGAAAAATCTTGCAAAATTATACTACTTGATTTAATCTTTTTGCACAATAAATCGTGAGAAAATAAAATCATTAAAAAAGGAAGATGTTCTCCTATAAATATTAGATGTCTATGCTCAACTATTTTCACATTCATTCAAGTATCTATGAGTGCGGAATTAAAAGCATATATATACATATATTCTTCCTTTCATACATTTTTTTCCGAACGATAGTAATTTTATTATAATAACTCAAAAATTGGAATAACAACTACAAATGTAGCCAACGGGCTAAGGGCCGACATGACAAAAGAGTAGTCAAGCGGGAATTGGCAAAACCAATTCGGATCTAATTCACAAACAAAACTCCACAACCAAAACTAAGAACACTCCCACGTGGGAGACTTCAAAGACTCTAATGGAGATCGCAAACCATAAGTCATCCGGCACGAGCAACCACCACGCACTATAGGACAACAACCGCCCCACCTACGAGTTTCGCCCTTCAACCGGATCAACCAAACCACAACAAGAAGAAGAAAAACCAAAAACAAAAAAAAAAAAAAAAAAAAACACAACTTCCAAAACTATCTAGAAACAAAGAAAAACTAAAACACCGAAAAAAAACGACAAAACAAAATACGACCCATTAGAAAGCGCCCCTCTCCTCTCTTACATCGTAACCGTCCCCCCCATCCCCGTCGAACACCACAACACCGCCACAACCACACCCCAAAACAAGGATATACCACCATAGATTTGAAAACTCGATCCTTCAAAGCTCCACCATCACCAACATCCATGGAGATAGAGGAAAAATCAAAGATTCGGGAAAAAAAAACACCCAAACCAGATCGGACAACAAAAACAAGGGGATGGGGGAGGGGGGGTGGGGACGGGGTTGAAAGGGGTGGTGAACGGTGGCGGTAGAAAGAGGGAGAGGCAAACCGACGAAAATATTTTAGGGTTTACAGAGGTTTTTCTCTATTGGGTTTAGAGAGAGATAAAGTGGTCGTTGTATTGTTCTTCCCTTCATATATTCATTATCATACAAATTACAATGACCCCAATTTTCGATCGATACACGCGATGTTAACAAAGAAAAACTCTATGGGCAATAAAGTCGGGCTCGTGCGAATGTACAAGAAACTAGCCTTCAACGATAATAAGCAAATATCGAGCCTTGAATGTGTTTTTCACGACGCTGCGGTAGTATATTATACCTTTATATTTTTTTTCAACGTTTTTTCGATTCAATTCTCTGCTGAAAATTTTAATTCATATAAACTTCTTATATTATTTAATAATTTTAATGTTCTCTATTACATGGTGATCGAATTCGGTACAATTCGAAAATTTCAAATTCTAAATTTTAGAATAACTCTTAAAGAATGGCATGTTTATGCCGTGAAAGATTTTATTGTGGAGAAAGAAATCGATAAATACAAAACAAGTGCTACAAAAGTGAAAATTCTTTTCTACGGGAAGACGCATGTGTTCGAAATGTTTGACGAAACATTCCCAAGGTTCATGTATAATTTTACCAAGTTTAGTGAACTGGCCGACAAGGAGAAAGTTGATGACACAATGTTGATTGGTATACACAAATTCATATATTCTTACAAATATTCTTATAGATATTATTGGTAAGGTTATTTCAATGCATTCGCACAAAACAAGGACATAAACGGTCATTTTACGAGGTTTCGGATTTAACGTTGGAAGATCCGAGTAAGATAACATATATGATATTACAACCTATTTATTTTGATAATTTATGTATGTATGTATATTTCTAATTAATTTAATTTTGCGTAAACAATTGCCTCATGAATACTTTGGGAGAACTATGCGGAGCGATTTTGCCTCACTTGGAGCCGCAACTTTTTGAACCGGTAGTAATTATTCTACAAATGGGCCGAGCAAAGTTTTTTAAAGGTGGTAAATATAAATTTAATTTTTTGTATATATTTTTGTTATTAATATTTTATTATTTATTATTATTTATTACTTGATTTGATATTGGAATTTAATAATTTTATATTTTTTGAATATTTATAAGATCAAGTGAAGGTATCCAATAGCTTTCATGTTACAAAATTACTTGTGAATGAAAAAGTGCAAGAGATTGAAGACTTCAAGAAAATGTAGTATTTGTTTTAATATTTTCTGATTTCGGAATTTTTAATATATAAATTATATTACTTCACATTTTTATTTATCTAAATTAGGAGTATGAGCAGCAATAATCCTACATATTCCATTAGCCATGTGAGTTTGCTCTCTGCACGGACAGCCCGAGAAGAGCTTGAAGCTCCGGACGCATCCGTAAAAACTGTCGATTATTTGTATGACAGTGAGAAGGTAATTATTTTATTTAATCTCTTTAATCAATTCATTTAACAAAATAGTAAATATTTATTATTTTATCTTCAATATATAGGTCGGCAGCTTTTGGATTTGTGCAAGAGTGGTATCAATTTGAGATGAATGGTGGTATCTTGCTTGCACTCATAGTACGAAAAAAATGCATCCAAAGTCGATAATTTCTTCATGCAAAGTGTGATTCGTTGTTTGAAATTGGAATTCGAGGTAATATTTTGATATTATTTATACTTATGTTATATTTATTATATTTATGTTTAAATTTTATTTTAATATTGTTTGTTTTGACATATTTTTCGATTTTTTGCTTGAGTAGGTATATGGCACATGTTCAAGTTGTTGATGAAACCTGCTAGTGCCACTTTGCTTTGTTGGGATATGGATTTGGGAAAATTAATCGGGAAGTCAAGTTGATTTGAGGAAGGAGCATCTTAGGGTATAATTTAAATTTCTAAGTTTAACTATTTTTTCATCATTTATTTATTGTATACAATTTTTTAAAATTTGTTTCATTAATAAGATACTTCTTTTTAAAGTTCGATAAAATCCGAACACTACATAATTACTCCGGATTTTTTTACGATGCTAAGATCTCGGCAGATCCGGATTTAATCTAGAAATATGGAGTAATGAATTTTGAGAGCCAGGTACTTTATTTTGATTATTTTTTCTATGTTATTAATGACGAATAATTGAAATTTATTAAATTAATTTTGGATGTACAGAATTTGATTTTTTGTCAAGGTCAATCGGATGATGTTTGCTATGACAAGGTTTTATTTATGATCTATGTAATATTATTTTTTTCAAAAATCGAAGTGAAGAATTATTTAATAATTATTATTAATCTTCCTCGAGTCCGAGGTCAATACTCCCATCAAAAACCTTAAAAAGAGGTTCTCTACGTCTGAATCTCCTATTTGCAAACGTAGATTGAACGAGGATTTTTCATCATCAACAACATCGATGAAGATGAAAATTGTTATAAAGATCGAAGATGAAAAGAGACATGTGGAATGATTTTAGTTTTTTGGACATATTTTTCATTAGTTTTGGACAATTTTTGCAACTTAGTTTATTTGGACAGTTTTAGATTCTATTAAGTATGTTGGTGTTTTGTTTTTACTATTTTGGAACAATGATTTCTGTTTGATTTTTTGGGTTTGTCATCCAACTATGAATATTTTGGCATTTATATCTATGAATTTGGATTATTTTTTTTTTATTTATGTTTTGTTTTATTAAGTAGTTTCAATTATTGTCTTTTCACCATTCTATTATTTTTTAGGTTCTTTTACCCTATAATAAAGTTTCGTATTTTTATTATTTAAAGATATGTAGTTTGATATTTATTTACTATTATATCAATTGCTTTTTAATTCTTAATGATCATGAAAATGTTTCAGGTTCTTTAAGAATGTTAAGTGACGCAAGCGTAAAGAAAGCGTCCGGGGGAATTTATTTAGCTAGGATTCTCCTTTTATTTGTTTTTCGACTCTGTATTAGTCGATAGATGTCTTAGGTATTTTTATTTTTTCAGAATTTTATTTGTAATACTTTGTATTTATAAATATTTTTTCGATTCTGTATTAGTCGACAAAATATTTGGTATTTGTATTTTTCAAAAATTTATTTGTAAAATACTTTGTAATTACAAATGTGAAAATTAATTAATGTAATTTAAATATATTGTAATTTTTTCTTTTAAGTATTTGAACTATTTGTACCTTAATGCAAATACTTCTATAATGTACCATTCTGAAAATTACTAATGAAATATTCAGACATTGACAATATGTATATTGTGAAGTGTTTTTTTTTAGTTTTTATTGTATTTTTAAATTAAACATATACCTCTATCAACTTCAATAAAAATAACTTAAAAATAATTAAAGATACATATAATAGTAATGAAAATGTATACATAAAGGGAGACTCTTTTAACCTACATGATTCCACTACAATCGTGTTGTAGGGTCAAGTGGTATTTATTTTGAGTCACTTTACAATAATTAAATCAATATATCTATAAGTTATCAATAGAAAATTGAACACTTTATAAAAAAATTAACATTATAACTAACAGATTCCAATACACTTTTAGTGTACGATCAAGTGGATTTTTATATTTTAGTTGTCTCATATTCTTATTATCATCAAAACTCTATAAATGAAAAACATACTTCATAGGCGGGAATTATCACATTATCACAATATAAATTAACAAAAATTTGAACAAACAGGCCAGTGTCAATTAAGAATGATAGATAAACTGAAACATGTAAAACGATCATCTGGTATATACAATCAGCAGCAACTTCAACCACTTACACATAACATAGGAGGTTAAACAATTATTTTGACAAACATACTACATTTAAAGAAATTATACATTTTATCAAACTTTTAATAAACTACAATACTATTAATTTTTATTTTTTTCGAGATTTATGTATCGATGTTGATTCTGTAAATATTTATGTTTTTTGCATCACACAAATAAAATTAAGATTACAACATATAGCAGTCACTTAAATTTATTCGATAAACTGGATTTATATATAGAAACATTAGAAATATAAAATCAGAAAATAGGACTGCTTTTTTTTACAGATAACATACATCTGATCCAACATTCTTATAATAAATTATTATTTATTTTAAAAATTCTAATTATGTAAATATGTAAAAATAATTTAATCAACAAAGATACATTCATTTGACTGATAGAAGATTTGGTCTCTATGGAAATAGTTACCGTATATTCTATTTTATATGTTTTCCTTTTTAATTTAAACAATTTAAAAGATGATTATATCTTCAATAATTCACATGCCTAATAGAATTCTTAAGTCAAACTTTATTCTTTTTATTTTCAGTATACATATCTTATGAAACGATTTCAATCATCTTAGAGAAATCCACTCATTTAATTCGATTCACATACCAAAACCCCAAATATTTTCAATGTATAAAAAGTTATCAGAACGTAGCACAACAATTCATTACTATCTATCTTAGCAAAAATTCAGAAAAAAGTTCAAGCAGAAATTCACAAAAACTTCACACAGGTCGATCATCACAATAAGGAAGCTTTCGGGTCACAATATAATTACCAATAAAAGAAAAATTTCTAGTGTATATGAACAAGGTAATGCATGTTTTATGTTTTTGAAATTTATAAATATATATCTGTTTGTTTGTATATTAGTTTTCTAAATGTCATTTCTGATTGTTCATATATATAGAAAGATAAATATCGTTTACTTATTTATTTTTATTGTATAGATTGGATGTGAAAAAACTTATCTTGTGATGCTGAATTCCACGAGCATCTCTTTGTTTTTTGTATGATTAATCACATACATAGAACCTGCATCAATTCAGAAAACTATAGTTAATAGTGATAGATTAAAAATCTTTAACCAAAAAAATACAGATTAGTTGTTCAAAGATTAATCCAATTTTTTTTTAAGATGAATACTTATCTTTGAAACCTTTCTATTATTGAAGACTTCTTATCACCAAAGATTCATGACGAAAACAAATTAGTAAGCAATGATTATAGTAAAATGCATAAAGCATGAAAAATAGCAATCAAGCATTTCAGTAACATATTAAACAAACATCATTCAAAAATCCAGTAACATATTAAACAAAAAACACGAAAAATATAAAAATTGAAATACTTATCTTTTTCACATTACTCAGAGTTGGCTTTGCATTTCAAGATACTTTGTTCAAAGGTGCAACTTTCGGATTTCGGAAGAACAATTTTATATAAATGAAGATTTATGTACAACCAACATGATTCTACTACAATCGTGTTGTAGGGTCAAGTGATTTTGTTTTTACATGTTCAATGTACAACCGAACGAACCCAATGATCGAAATATTCCACTCGAGGCTAAATGGAACCTTAACCAAAGAAACACTTGATACCACACCATATCTACACTTTTTTTATCCTGAAGCTCAAGGTTAAGCATCAAACATCCATCATACATATATAAAAAAAAATTGAAAATTATTGAAAAATAAACATTTTTGATTCAGAAAATAACACATCTACTCATTTTTTCAGATCTATATTGATTGGTAAAAGAAAATCTGAATTAGAAAACTTAGGGTTTTCAATTTCCGAAAAATCTAGATATACAAACACCCTTTTCTACCATTAAACTCTGAAACCCAGATGAATTTAAGTTATGAAAAAATGTAAAAAAAAATTAGAAAAATAGTTTAAACTCTTTTTTAATATCTGTTAATATTAAAAAAATGCATTGCTCATTCTTCAAAAACTGAAATCGGTGAAGACAAGGGTGTTTTCAATATTACAAACACAGATTTAGGGTTTTCGATTTACAGAAAACCATAGATCTTAAATTGTTTAAAAAATTTCCTCTGTGTTAAGGCTTTGAAGCACCCATTTTCACCGTTAAAACCTAAAACCCAGATGATTATAACACCTGAAAAAATGTAAAAAAAATTAGAAAATAGTATAGAAACATTTTTGGAATCATTAATATAAAAAAATCTCATAACATCATTCTTCATAAAATCAAGAAGAAAGTGGAAGGGTTTAAAACCTCCATTTCCACCATAAGAATCACAGATCTAGGGTTTTCGAATTTATGAAAATCCTAGATCTACAATTTTTCAATGAATAAGGCATTTAAGGTTAAAATCAAAAACTTCCTCCATTTTTTTAAAATGAAACACATATCGATAATATTGTCGAAAAATCTAAAAAAAAATAAGACAAACTAGTATCTATTGAAGCAAAAATGTAAAACTTCCCAGAAAACCAAATATTAAAAAACTGTTCTTGATTTTTTTTTTTTAAAAAATTCGAGATATGAAAGATATTTTGAAAAATGAAGAATTGGAGAGATCATCCTTTTTTTTTTTACCAAAATCAATCTGTTAATGTCGAGAAGTTCAAACAAAGAATTTAGAGGAAATTTTGAGAGAGAAAACCCGAGAAAGAATGTAAAAACAAAGATCAACATATAGAATTTTAGAGAGAAGAGACTAAGAATTCTGGTGAAGATAATCAAGTGTAAGATCGAAAACAGAGAGAATCGTAGAGAGAGAGAGTAAACAAGAGGCGTATGGAAATGACAAATCAAAACCCTAAAACTCGATCCGACAACATACACTTGTTGGACCAAAAGTGCTTACCGTGTTGTGACGATGTCTCCACAAATCAACACGAGTCTTTTCTAGCGCTTTGCCCCTCACTCACGCGCTCCCCCGAAAGCTTCCCTGGTCACCCATCCCATGTCTACTCCAGGGCAAGCACACTTAATCTTAGAGTTTTACGTATAATGGACACCGAGAAAAGAAGATGCACCTTATTGGTATGGGTAGTACATATCTAATCCTTTGAGCTCTATTTAGTTGTGCGACCCAAGGTTGATTCCCTGTAGGGCACCCCTACGGATCACAACGGCGTATGAGAGCCCTACACTAAGCGGTGGACGGATATGAGAGGCTTCGCAAGAAATCCATATAGATCCTCGGCAAGTTGGGCCGCCACAACCTCGATGTAGCAGTAAGCATACAACAAATCCTAAGGGTGATCGTTGGGACCCCATAATCCCAACATACACCTATCTGATGCCAAATCGTTCGATTTTTGACACATGTCAAAATTGGGACCTTTGATTTATCTAAGCCCTATCTGAAAGAAGGTTCCAGAATATGGGATTTGGGCCGAAAATTAATGGGATGGGTTATATATGGGCTTTGATTTAAAGAGAAAATTAATTTCTGAATGAGCTTTTTATTTTTCATAGGGATTTATAGTAGTGTTTAGTTATTTTTATTTTATCTTTATTTAATTTTTAATAATTTAATTTATTAAATATAATTAAATTAAATTTTTACTAAGTTTTTTTTTTTTTTTTGAGTGAACCCAAGAACCCTAATTAAATTTTTACTAAGTTCAATAATAACTGTTATTTTGTTTTTATTATTATTATTATTATTATTATTATTATTATTATTATTATTATTATTATTATTATCATCATCTTATCTTTATTCCGTTTATATATATATAGATTATTATATTATTATTATCATTATATATATATCATTTAATAATTATTAAGTTTTTGTATTATATGATTTATTTATTATATATATATTATTAATATATTAATATTTATATTAATTATATTATTATTAATAAATTTGTTATTATATATTATTTAATAATTATTAAGCTTTAAATATTAAATTACTTTATTTATTATATTATTATTATAATTTAGTTTAAACTAACCAATTTTATTATTATTATTATTATTATTATTATTATTATTATTATACTTATTACTATGAATATTATTATTATTATATTTATTATGGAATAATCAATATATTTCAAATTATATTAGTTAATTTATATATATATATATAGATTTTATTATTATTTAATTTGATATATAATTATTTTATTACATTTTAATTTTAAATTACTTTTTTCGGAAATATAACAATATCTAAAATAACGTCTTTTGCAAAAGGCTCATCAAGTACAATGGTTTATCCATTATCCAACAATCCGCTCAATGATATCACAAATGGTATGTTTAATTATTTTTTATTTATTTTTAATAAAAAAATAAATATACTATTATATTAAATGCTAATAATGATAATATTTAAAAAAAATATTATAGCTTCTGGCACACGATTACTATTTGGAAGAAATATCGTTAATCGTGGCGTATCTAATTATGGTACTTCTGGGACACCCTCTTCGATGAGTTTGAAAGAAACTGTAGTAATTGATCTGACAGAAGATCATGAACCGAATGAAGCCCATGTTACTTCAAATGAGCCGACAACATATGAAAATTCTGGTATTAGCGTAACTGAGATTGAGCTCAGTGAAGTATTAAATCCTTCACATGATGGTTAGTGCAATTTTTTTATATTTGTTAATTTCATATATGAGTTTATTAATTGTTGGGAAATTTATTGTTTAGATTTTGATGAATGCCATGTAAAACTTAGACTAGAAAGTTGGCACCCCATTTTCTTTGTAATTATTATTGTAATAGATAGGGTTGTATAAAATTTGAGTCAAGTCGGCCTATGCCTGGAAATACAAGAAGTTAATTTAAGATGTGAAGTGAAGACTCCACCGAGGAACAACCGAGTATGGCCAAGAAAGAAGACCAAGGACTCGATCAAGGAGTATCGGTGCGTGAGACAATTTGTGAGAAGAGTCGATTAAGTCAATCCAAGAAGCCAGTCAAGTTGAAGTGACGGATGAGTCTTTCAATCATTGGAGCGACTCAAGTCACCTGGGAAAAAAGCGGTGCAAAGAGGAGTTAACTTAAAGGAATCATTTGCAAAAAGTCAAGAACATTACTTAAATAAGTAATACTTCCATGATGCCATGTCTTAAAGTGCTCGATCCCGAAGCGTGCAAAAGGAATAAACCAATGGGAAGATCGCACCTCATTTCGTCTCAAAAGTTGAACATTCATTTAATACGAGGAAAGGTCTACATCTCAAGATTGAAGACCAAGAAAAGACAAGCAACGAACACAAGTGACTTTTGAAAGTCAACCTATTTCTTCAACAGGATTTTTTTGAAATGTCACTATAAAAGGCTGAGGAATCACTTTGAGAAAAGGTTACCTGAACCTAGCACACCTGAGAAATCAAGCAATATTTACACTGTAACCTGCAAAATATTCTCAAGTTATTCAAGCAAAATCCTCAAGCCTAAATCTCGAAGGAAATCGATCCAACACTAAGCTTGTGAAGGAAAGACGACAACTTCAAACTCAAGAAGAGGAAACTTTTGAAGAATCAAAGGGGTCTACTTTCCAAGGAAGATTGTAGGAAGGTTCAAGGTCGAACCAATCTCAAGTTATTGGAGGGCTTCGTGATCAAATCCAAGAAGCTTGAGAAAGTAAGTCAAGTAGCAAGCGCCGCCCGTGAAGAAGCGAGCCGGACGAGAAGCTTGACCCGCGTGATCAAGGCATCTCGACGAGTCCCAAATGAGCAAGTCAGCTGTGTGACTAAGACTTGTATCTGGACTGATAACCACTTGTGAATTGATCATTACTTAGTGGATTCCTCCAGGAGTTGGAGAAGAGAGGAGTAGAAGAATTACCCCATCTTCGAACCTCTATAAAAATTATTGTGTCATTTACATTTCAAAGATTTTATTTCTCGCATATCACTTTATATCTGCGATAATTTGCTATCAACGATAATTAACAAAGTGATAAAACCAAGTGTTAAAACAAAGTTAAATCAAATTTAAGGGTGTTAAGTCTTCCTCTGAAAATCTCATCACAGCCAAGTTAAGGTTTAATTCAAACAACTGAGTTATTCTATCAACAGCTCTTTCGAGTCTGTTGAGTGGCTAACTCTGCTGATTAACTAACTTAGTGTCCCTCAAGGACTTAGCCGTAATTAACTCGTATTATTTTAAAAGGACTAAAATCGAAAAGTTGGTAAGGTTTATTCAACCCCTTCTAAACCTTACTCAAATCCCTTGGAACCTACATTAATATTATTTAATATAGTTTCCATGAATTAGTGTAATTATTATTTTTCGAGTATTGGGATATAGGGGATGCGAGTTATAAATGCGAATGTTGTGGAGCATTATTTTGGTTAGAAGAAAGACTATCCTCCTATCCAAAATCAAAGCCTCGCTACTCTTTGTGTTGTGGCCACGGATATATTCAACTTCCACCAATCAAACAACCACCAAATGTTCTTCAAGATCTATTGCTTAGAGATGGAAATAAAAGCAAATACTTTCAAGAGAATATACGATCTTATAACAATATGTTTTGTTTTACATCTATGGGAGAAAATATTGACACGAGATGTAAACAAGGGTAAAGGTCCTCCGATTTTTGAATGTATGGCCAAATTTACCACATGATTGGAAGTTTGTTGCCGCCCGGATGGATCGATCCCCAAATTCGCTCTATATATATATATATATATATATGATACGGAGAATGAAATAGGTCATAGGTTGAAGTCCGTGAGCTTTGTTTTTTATTTATTATTTTGTGTTTCTTTATTATTATTTTGTTTAAAATTTTAAACACAATTTTGTTTAATTTTTAAAAATAATGTTTAAATTTGTAGGCAATGGAGTGATAACAATAATTTGCACTAAATTATCGTATATGCGAATTGAAAAGAATGTTGGATGGACAATGTTTTGGTAAAATCTTTTAGAATGGCAAAAGAAAATATTCGAGAACATTGATATTCAAACGTAAAATTACGTTTGATTGGTAGAAGGTGTACGAAGACAATGAAAAAAAAAGTGAAAATTAGAAAATAATTACCTGACCAATATATTTAACGAAACAAATATTAAAGTTTCAACTATCTAGAGCCATATAAAAAAAATATTTCACAATCTGTATATTTTCTTTAATATAACAGACCTCATATTTATTTTTTCCCAAAAAAAAAAAAGAAAGCCTAAAAATTAAGATAACTTGAAATAAACCATTATTTCAATGGATTCGAGATTCAAATAGAAATTCGAAATAATGTAGAGAGAGGGTCGAGCAATCGGAGGCGGGTTGAAGTAGCGAGCAACAACAATCTGTAAGTCAAGCGGCTACGATAATCTAGAGGGGGTGAATAGATTATCTCCATCTTTTCGATTTCGCCCTCTTTTTCGAACCGAATGCTCAAAGACAATAATAAAGGTGCGGAATGTAAACAACACACGTCGATTTAAAGAGGTTCAACCCACCTAGGGCCTAATCCTCTACCACCCCAAGATATCCTAATGGATTTCAAAAAAAATTTTATTAATTTATCACAAATTAATACAACACCAACTTACAACAACACCTTGAAGAGCACCACACTCTTCTTTCAACACCACCTTTGAGATTACCACAATCTCACTTGAAGATTTACCACAATCTCCAACGGCACCTTGTGAAGATTACCACAATCTTCAACCTTGAAGAATACTAAATTCTTCAACACCTCAACAAGAAGATTACCACAATCTTCTTACACCTAACACCTAGATCACCCAAGTGTGTTCTTACCACAAGAACACTCACAAGGATATCTTGTGTTGAATGATGACCCAAAAATTCAAGATTACAACTCGATAATGAATTATACAATTGAGTGCAAGTGTAATCAAGAATAGCCTAGACCTCAAGGATGTGAAAGTGAATAGCTAGGCAAATTACAACAAGAAATAAGACAATGTAAGAACAAGTGTATTCTTGAGTGTATCTTGTTGTGTTGTAGTTTTCTCTCTTATTGTTGTGCTTCAAAACTTCCTCTATTTATAGGAGATGATTGATACTTGATAGGCTCCTCTTGGAATCTGATTTCTACAAAAATTGCAATTAAAATCAAGATTATAGCTGTTAGAAATCAATTCCACAATTTAAGGAAAAGTTGTCTGCTGCACAACGGTTAGAATTTTGCTGTCAAAGCATAGGGCGACCGGTCGCACAGAAATAGAAGTTTGAAACATATAGCACCAAATTAACACAGGCGACCGGTCAAGTGCACCTCGACCGGTCGAGCCTATGTGCAACCGGTTCTGCACTGATCAATTTTGAGAGTTCTCAAGTTACTTTCACGAAACTTGTTCCCAGTGCACCGTCGCTCGCTCGGTCGCCCGGCGACCTCCTCAATGACAAGTTGTCCGATTTTTATCAAAAATAAACCTCAAGAAATACTCCAAAAAATTCGTAAAAATATTTTAAACCGATTGGGAGTATTTTAGGACAACATTAGAAATATAGTTTTGACGAAATAAAACATTTACACAAAAAGTGTTGTCCGATATAAATTCCAATAAATACTCCGAAAAATAGTAGAAACATTTTAGATCAATTGGGAGTATTAGGACAACATAGTTTCAATGTAAAAACTCATTGTCTTAAAATCATTAAAATGTGTTGTCCAATTTTATATCGAAAATAAACTTGAGAAAATACTCCGGAAAATATTAAAACCATTTTAAATCATTTAGGAGTATTTGGACAACCTTTAAAAACATTGTTTTGGTATAAAAACAAAATCATCAAAATCATGATAAAACCATTTATCAAACAATCTCCCCCTTTTTGATGATTACAAACCAAAACAATTTTAACGAGGTCGATTTTGAAAACAAAACAATTTTACCGGTTAAAGAGAACTGTCCGTTGTGAGCGACAACATTCCATGCAATAAAAACACAAGGATGGGAGTAGAGATATTCAAACACATATAGCAAATGCTCCCCCTATCAACATGCACAACAAGAGTTATATAGAAGCAACTTAAACATAAGCTAAAATATTAGCTTTTCGATATTGAGCTTAAGTATCAATAACTTAAAAGCTCCCCCTGTCAAAGAGACATCATTAGAAACATATATAAGCAAACATATATAACCATAATGCACCAAGTGGACTAAATATGATCCACAACTTATGGCTTTATGAAGCCATAGCTTATAGCTTCTTTTCGTTAAGCTTATCTTAGCTTTTATGAGCTAATGAGCTTATAACCTGTTTCTACCCCTTTGGAATCATCAAAAAGAATGTTAGCACGATAAATACATCATATATTCTTATCAAAGTGCGCAAGTAAACCGATGTATCGAGCCAATTTGAACATTGAAGCTTATAAACCAAATAGGAGGGAAAAGTCGAATCATACGACTTGAAGAAGCTTATGAAAATTCATTTGATAAGCAAAACATGATCTCTATAAATATATAAGATTTTTGAAATCGAGAGAATCATGTAGGTGATGAATTTTTCATTGAAACATTTTATCGAACACTTGGCGGGCGTCAAAAATTGAAAAAGATATATATAGCCCTTGTAAATGAAATCAAGCCAAGTTTTTTCATCACCAAATTCAATTTAACAAATATCATTCATCAACAATCAATAAGCTCATCACAAATATATATGGATTGCATCAAGAAGAATACATATAAGCCACAAACTCAAGGGTTCAACCCAATTGAGCTAAAGAGAGTGAAATTCTTACCATTCTATCGGTAAAGACGAGCAATGATGATGATACTCGAGCTAGATAATCCCCAAAATATATAATTCATGCATCAAAACACATTTGAGGTGAAATGTGTGTGCAAATTGCAAAGGGGACGAAAAATGAACCAAAAGAGCCAAAATGGCTAAGTCGTGAAATGAACCATTTTTAACCAAGAAATTTTCCGAGCGGCCCGGTCCGGGCGGGGCGGCGATCGTCGGCGACTTGGGCGACTGGCGGCCTTGCCTGCCCCGATCGACCAAATGGTTCTTTTTCTGTTTTGAAAATCAAATTTGATCCACAAATCCGATTTTTCGCCCTAAGTTTTAAAACGTGCAAAATGCAAACATAGACCTCATTCAATATACATTATGTCATAATCAAGCTCGAAATGAGGTAAAAATACTCTGCGGTTTAACGATCAAAAAGTCCGAGTTATCCTTGAGATGGAATTAAACACATCTCAAGTTTTTGTAAAAATCACAATCCCTTAAAAATATATCGAATCTCGGTATGTTTAGTTCGATTATGACGAACCAAATTTTGAATACGAGTAACCGTATAATAGATACGAACTTGTTATCCCGAAAAATAAGAACGTTTTAAAGCTTTGGATATGACAAGTCATAAGAAGAAGTGCTTTTCAAATATTTGAAAATTTCTTTTAATGGCACTTTAATGAGATTCGTTGGGATAATTTTTGAAATCGAGCATATAGACATAAGGTATATGGAATGTCGATTCTATAGGAATAATACAAGAAGACATACCTCGAATTTGTTTGTCAACCGACATGCCTTTCTCAACCTTTGTCAATCTCTTCATTGATAGCCATAGAGGTTGGAATGATTCTTCCTTCTTCAATGCCTAACTCCTTCAAGAGTTCTTTTGAAATGTAACCATCTACTTGGCATTGAATGATTTGAAGTCCAAGCAAGAAATCATGCTCATTTCAAGTACACCTTGCATCAACTTAGAAAACCATATCTTGCACAAATATTCATTAGTAGCACCAAAAATATTCTCATAAATATGCACAAGTTTAAACAATATTGCCCTTTTCACAAACAAAGAGAGTAGTATCAACTTTACCTTTTGTAGAATCATTTAGCAAAAATAGCTAAGTCTATCATACCATACACGGGGTACTTGTTTTAAACCATACAAGGCCTTAAAAACAATCATTTGGCCTAGAAAAATTTTAAACCCCGGAGGTTGTTTTACATAGACTTCTTCTTGAATAAAACCATTTAGAAATTTGGATTTAACATCCATTTGGTAAAGCTTGAAATTTTCTTAAAACAAGAATGGGCAAGTAAAATGCAAATAGCTACAAAATGTGCTATGAGTGCAAATGTTACATCAAAATCGATTACCTTCTTCTTGAAAATACCTTCGAGCTACTAACCTCGCCTTAGTTCGACCAATGTTGCCTTGGTCATCGAGTTTGTTCCTAATACCCTTTTTATCTTCTTCATCACTATCATCATAGGGCATCCAATTGATCTAAGGTGTTCATAATAGAACATTTACATCCAAATATTTGGAGTACTTCATTTCTCATCTACACAACTTAACAAACTCATTAACGGCATCGCTTATACAAGAAAAAAAATAGCCCAAGTGTAAGAAAACATGCTTCAATCATCAATCACAAAATTTCTTGCAAAAGAGCATAGTAGGAATAGACACTATATATATATATAGATCATGAAGCAAGAAACACATACTATGCATTTAGAATATCATCAAGAGTCTAATAAATCATGCAAGTTAATAAGCTTAAGAAAGCTACAAAAGGTCTCTTTTGAAATTTGAGAATCCGATAGCATATAATTGAGACCTCATTTAAAAGAAGTATTTGAACAAAAGTTGACAAAGCAAATATGTGCAATCAAATATCGAATAATGCCTTTCAAAAAATCTAAAAATCCTCTTAATGGCATTTGTATGAAATACTATGAAAAACAAGCACATAGGCACATGGCAATACATATATCGAGTCTATAAGAGTAAGAATAACACAAGTAAACATACCTCGATAATTTATGCCTTTTCTTGACAAATAATGACGAAAATGGCCATTTGTGAAAATATGTAAATCCTACACAATTCTTAAAACAAATCTAGCACAAATCATAATGATAAAAGTGTAGGCTAAGAGATATCACAAGTAAGCTCATGCCATAAAAATCCATAAGAGATGATAATACACTTTAGTCTACAAAAATGCACAAGAGTTTTAAAAACATCATATAAGGTTTTCCTTTTTTTTTTTTTAAAAATAAATAAGTTTTGAAGACCTTAATTTAAAATACATGAAAACTCATTTTGCAAGTAGGACACAAATAAAAACATGCATAATAGACAAATAAAATGCATATTTAATTAGGGATATACGGTTTACCAATTATGCCGTTTCCATGGGTTTTTCCATTGTTGATGATATTTTCCTTTTGAAAATCTTCATGTTGATAGTAATCTCTCCAATTACTCCATCTCCAAAATTTTTGTCCTTCCCATTGTTGATGGTCTCTTCTTCTTTGAAAATCATCTTGTCTTTGCCATTTCCAAGGATTGTGTTCTTCCCATTTTTGATTATATCCTCTTCTTGGAAATTGGCTTTGTCGAACATAGTTTCTCCTTCTTTGATCACATGAAACGGTCATTTGATGTCTTCTTGGCGGTATAAATTTTCTTCGATCATTATTTCGCGGGTACCTAATATGACATTGTTTTGTGGTACCCTTATGTGTTTGGGTCCTTTGGGATTAGTCTTGAGACTTTTAGGTCTCCAACAATAATTGGAGCTATTTCTAGCCCGACAAGTATTTACCGTATGACCCTTTTTACCGCAATAAAAACATGTAATAATTCTAGGAGCATAATGACCAACGTGCTTAGAGACTTGATTCTTTTTCATGTGATTGACACCCTTAGGCTTATGATCAAGTTCTAGTTTGAATTATCACAACAATCAACAATATTGGTCATCTTATCGGACTCAAGTTGGATTTAGATAAATCATTTTTCAAGCAATTTATATCCTCAACAAGAGTACTATTTTCTTTCTCAAGGTTTCTAACCTTGTCAAGAGTGGTGGTGTGAGCACATGATAGTGATTCATAGGAAGTAAATAAACTATCCTTATCATTCTTTAAAACAATGAATTCCTTTTTCAAATTTTTGTATTTAACAAGTAAGTTTTGGAATTCATCTTGTAGCTCATCATAATCATTTTGCAAGTCACTATATTCATTTTGCAATTCATTGTCATAAGAAGTAGAGGTTTAGAACTTACCTCGTTTTCTTCTTCGATGCCCATGAGGCATTGTTCAACTTGTTCATCATGGGAGGTTGTAGAAGGTTTATCCCATGTTGTTGAATTTGATGTTGTATCCATTTGTGAAGTAGATGTTTTTGAGTTGCTCCTTTCATTTGCATATACTTCATATATGGCTTCTAATTTTTGCCATACTTCATGTGCCGATCGAATACCTACAACATGATCAAATTCCAAAGTGGTAAGTGAACAATGTAAAATATTAAGAGCTTTACCATTTGAGGAGATGATTTTCTTCTCTTCATCATTGAGCTTTTTGAAGCCTTTTGAGGTGTGTGGTGTATTCTTCGTCGGAATGGATTCTCCATTGATGACGGTGTTCCAAATATCAAACCCGCAACCTTGTAAATAGCATTCCATTCTTTCTTTCCAAAATATAAAATTTTGGAATCAAACCGAGGTGGCTTGGTGGTGGAGGTGCCGGAAAGATGAGCTTCGTTCAGAGCCGACGATCGTTTCTCTTCACTCGCGATGTGAAACGAGCTTGCCAAAGAGTTTGGCTCGATACCACTTGTAAGTCCAAGCGGCTACGATAATCTAGAGGGGGTGAATAGATTATCTCCATCTTTTCGATTTCGCCTCTTTTTCGAACCGAATGCTCAAAGACAATAATAAAGGTGCGGAATGTAAACAACACACGTCGATTTAAAGAGGTTCAACCCACCTAGGGCCTAATCCTCTACCACCCCAAGATATCCTAATGGATTTCAAAAAAAAAAAAAAAGATTTTATTAATTTATCACAAATTAATACAACACCAACTTACAACAACACCTTGAAGAGCACCACACTCTTCTTCAACACCACCTTTGAGATTACCACAATCTCACTTGAAGATTTACCACAATCTCCAACGACACCTTGTGAAGATTACCTCAATCTTCAACCTTGAAGAATACCAAATTCTTCAACACCTCAACAAGAAGATTACCACAATCTTCTTACACCTAACACCTAGATCACCCAAGTGTGTTCTTACCACCAGAACACTCACAAGGATATCTTGTGTTGAATGATGACCCAAAAAATTCAAGATTACAACTCGATAATGAATTATACAATTGAGTGCAAGTGTAATCAAGAATAGCCTAGACCTCAAGGATGTGAAAGTGAATAGCTAGGCAAATTACAACAAGAAATAAGACAATGTAAGAACAAGTGTATTCTTGAGTGTATCTTGTTGTGTTGTAATTTTCTCTCTTATTGTTGTGCTTCAAAACTTCCTCTATTTATAGGAGATGATTGATACTTGATAGGCTCCTCTTGGAATCGATTTCTACAAAAATTGCAATTAAAATCAAGATTATAGTCATTAGAAATCAATTCCACAATTTAAGGAAAAGTTGTCTCACGCACAACGGTTAGAATTTTGTTGTCAAAGCATAGAGCGACCGGTCGCACGAAATAGAAGTTTGAAACATATAGCACCAAATTAACACGGGCGGCCGGTCGAAGTGCACCTCGACCGGTCGAGCCTATGTGCACCGGTTTAGACGATCAATTTTGAGAGTTCTCAAGTTACGTTTCCACGAAACTTGTTCCCAGTGCACGGTCGCTCCGGTCGACCGGCCGACCTCCTCAATGACAAGTTGTCCGATTTTTATCAAAAATAAACCTCAAGAAATACTCCAAAAATTCGTAAAAATATTTTAAACCGATTGGGAGTATTTAGGACAACATTAGAAATATAGTTTTGACGAAATAAAACATTTACACAAAAAGTGTTGTCCGATATAAATTCCATAAATACTCCGAAAAATAGTAGAAACATTTTAGATCAATTGGGAGTATTAGGACAACATAGTTTCAATGTAAAAACTCATTGTCTTAAAATCATTAAAATGTGTTGTCCAATTTTATATCGAAAATAAACTTGAGAAAATACTCCTAAAATATTAAAACCATTTTAAATCATTTAGGAGTATTTGGACAACCTTTAAAACATTGTTTTGGTATAAAAACAAAATCATCAAAATCATGATAAAACCATTTATCAAACACAATCTACCATCTTGAGCGAAAAGGTGAAATAAGAATGACGATGCTATCCTAAAAGAGAATCACCTTTTGAAGGGCCAAATCACGTTGGCGTCTGCGCCCCAGTGTTAAATGAGTAGAGATGTTTAATGGTTGGCCTAGCGGCTTAAGTGAATCTGTTAAATGTTGCCTTTATTTAACGGGTTGATATATTGGGAACCTAGCCCCAACCCTATGAGACTTGGACTAAACGGGTCACTCTCGGGCTACAAGCTAAAAAATCAAATTTTATATTTAAATCTAAAATTTTAAATTAAAACATAGGTATTATTAGCACTCAAACTAAATATACAAAGGTAAATAGTCCATAATAATAAAAAACACACATAATTTGTAATCGCTTTGGACATACTATATCTTAAAGTTCAAACACTCAAATTTAAACTTCATAAATAAAATCATACAAATAAAACACAAGTAAATTACTAAATAACTACTAATCAAATATCATCCTCAATCAACTTTGATATGTTATTGGACAAAGTATTATATTCCATTTCCTTTTCATTTAAAATATATAAAAAACAACAATAACTAATTGTTAGTAAGAAGTTATCTTTATGTATATGTTATTGAAATCAAATCATAAAAGAAAAATTATAAAAATATCACAAACAAGTTGTAGAATTAAAATGAGTAAATAAAAAAATAAAAACATTTTAAAAATAAATACTCACACCTGAAAATCTAAAATAATAACGTGAATTTGAAAAATATTACTAGTAAATGATAATATAACATAGATAGAATATTATAATTACATTTAATTATATATTTTAAAAATATGACGGGATAACGGGTTAGTCGGTTAATCTAAAGGTAGAGTTGTCAATTTCAACCCGGTCCAACCAATCAGGTATTTTTACTGGACTGGGTTGTAATATCCAAGGTCCGAAAACAACAGGACCTCAAAAGCCCGACTCGCTAGGCCCAAAAAACCAGGCTGGCCCGATGTTTTTAGTGTATTTTCCATGGGTTGGGCCGGACCAGACTCCAAAATTAGCGATTCATTCACTGTTTGACCCAACACGACCATTTGACACATCTATCTGCAGGCTAGTCTTAACGGGTATCGAGCTAAATAGTCTGGGTAAAAAAAATATCCAAATTTAAACGGACCAAAATAATTTGACCTTAACCGTCTTGGTTTTCGTTTAAACGTCCGGGCGAGCGGGCTCCAACATCTATAAAAGGTCCCCCTGTACTTCTCGCCACACATTAAAACCCTCTTGCAAAAACCCTAGCCCCTTCTGAGCTCTGACCTATAAAACCTCCTCAGTCCTCACTTTTACTTCACTGCAACAAAACCAAAATCCGTCAAATTTCTTCCTAAAATGGACGCTCAAGACGTGAAATCAAACCTGGTTCTAATCCTAGACTTCGGCTCGCAGTACACTCATCTCATCACCCGTAGAATTCGGGCCCTCAACGTCTTCTCCCTCTGCATCAACGGCACCTCTCCGTTGAAGTCAATCACAGACCTAAACCCGAGCGTAATCATCCTCTCAGGTGGCCCCCACAGCGTTCACGCGCCGAACGCGCCGTGTTTCCCACCCGGGTTCATCGACTACGTGGAGTCGAACGGGATTCACGTTCTGGGCATATGCTACGGGCTGCAGTTGATTGTGCAGCAGATGGGGGGTGTGGTGAGGGTGGGAGAGAAGCAGGAGTATGGAAGGATGGAGATTGAGGTGGGAATTGCTGAAGGGCTTTTTGGGAATAAGAAAGTTGGGGATCGGCAGAATGTGTGGATGAGCCATGGCGATGAAGCGGTGAAGTTGCCGGAGGGGTTTGAGGTGGTGGCGAGGAGTAAACAGGGGGCTGTTGCGGCGGTGCAGAATCAGCGGAAGAGGTTTTATGGGTTGCAGTATCATCCCGAGGTATTCAAAAACTTGTTGTTATTATGATTGCTTTTTTAATGAATGTGATGGATTTCTGATGAAAACATTGGATTGGTTTTTAGTAGTAAAGTTGAAGCTTTTAGTGGTTTGATGATGGCGAGTATAGGTATCGATAGTAGAGTCAATTTCAACCCAACATAAAACTAACATGAAATTAATGGGTATGGGTCCAAATCGAAATCAAGTAGAACTCGAATAACCAGCTAATTAAACATACGGCTTTGGGTCTACCTGCTACGACCCATTTAACCATCTAACTTGTGAATTTAAAAAAAAAAAAACTACGTAAAAAATTAATTGTAAGAAAAACAAAAAAAAAGACATGTCTTATAAAATTTAAATGCTAAAACTACCTTAATTATGTATGTTTTTCATTATTTTTCATGTTTATTTATGTTGTGCTCAAAATATGATTAATATATTATGTTATTTATACAATTATGTCTTTTTGTATGTGAATTGTGATATTTTTTATAGATTGGATAGAGTGTCATTGTGGACCTGTGGTTGATTTAAAAATAAATAAATTTATTCAGTTGAGACTATTAAATGAACATGAAAATAATTTTATTAAATGGGTTAAACAAGTCGGGTTCGTGTTACCTTTGGTCGGGTCCGGGTTCAAGATTCTGACACACGGGTTGGCTTATTCTGACTCACAAACCCGGATCCATGAACTTTATAGGAAAAAAGTGGTGAAATTTGTTTTCCGTTTTTTTCCCCTTAAAATAGGTGTATGTTAATGTGTAGTGAAACGCTATAATGTGGTACTTTATAATGCTTTTCCTAATGTATAGTTCTGAGTAATCATCCTGGTTTATTTATTTTTAGTCATGTTCAAATTTAATATATTAAAAAAATGGTGCTTCTCCTTCCTGTTGTTGCTAAGCTTTCCCTCCCCTTTCAAATCTTCATTGTGTACTTGAAACTATTGACGTGTTATACGCACTGCAGACGTGATTTCATTTATGTTTTTGGTCATACGAAAATGGTAACCATTGAACTAGAAAACAAGAAAGATAACAAGAGCTGCATTGAACTCATTATGTGTTCTCTTTCTGGTCCCTCACAAGTCTCCAGACAGTCAGATTTTAATAAATCAACTTTCTTTGTTTATTTTACGAATGTTGGAAATCAAATAAAATTTTCCTTGATGTCGGAACTCAATTGAGCTGCTGGGTTAAAAGTGGGTGGACTACTGTTTCCCAATGTCGCATGAAAGCAAATGGAATTTTTTTGCTCGTGTAGAAATTCAAAAAAGATTATTTTTGATGATTCATTTGCAGGTAACACATTCACAACCAGAAGGAATGGAAACACTTAAATATTTCCTTTTTGATTTATGCGGAATAACGGCTGGTTGGACAATGGAAGATGTACTGGACGAAGAATTAAAAGTCATTAAAAGCACAGTTGCACCTGAAGATCATGTCATCTGTGCACTGTCTGGCGGTGTGGACTCTACAGTTGCAGCTACTCTTGTCCATAAAGCCATTGGAGACAGACTTCATTGTGTTTTTGTCGACAACGGATTATTAAGGTCAAACAACATGTTTAACGGAGTTACATGCGTCATTATACTTGCTTAGTTTATCTTAGAATGGAATGGATTTTCACTTGAAGGGTGAAATCCATTATACACCTGCAGATAATTCTGATTTCCTTTTTTTTTTTTGTTTAACTTCTTCTGTAGGTGGCGAGAGAGGAGAGAGTGTTGGAAACATTCGAGAAGGACCTTCACTTACCTGTTACTTGCATTGATGCTGTAGATCAATTTCTCAGCAAGCTAAAGGGTGTTACCGAACCGGAAAAGAAAAGAAAAATCATTGGAAATGAATTCATCAATATTTTTGACGCTTTTGCCCATGATTTAGAAAAGAGATTGGGAAGAAAACCTGCTTATTTGGTTCAAGGAACTTTATACCCTGATGTGATTGAATCTTGCCCCCCTCCTGGAAGTGGAAGGACACACTCTCACACAATCAAAAGTCATCATAATGTCGGAGGGCTCCTAAGGACATGAAATTGAAGCTTATCGAACCACTTAAACTTCTATTTAAGGATGAGGTATTGAGTTTCAAGTCCTTTATAACTTCGATTGCAACGCTTCTTGCCTGCATTTATTTTTGGAATAATTACATAAACTGCCCCTAAGGTTTAGCCTAATTACAAAAGACGCTAGTTATCTTTCAAAATTACTAATACGCTCTTATAGTGTTTCAAATACCCCTTGAGAGTGCAATTTGTGAATAGAAACAAATGCCAATGGGTATTCGTACTGAAAGATAGCTATGTTTTTTTCCCAATTGGACTAAACCGTATGGGTAGTTTTTGTAATTAACTTTTTTTTCAGAAACAATATCCTTCTATGTTGCTTGAAACTCTATTTTGAATGCTTGGAAGGTTCGTGAACTGGGAAAAATTATGGGAGTCCCACAGGGCTTCTTGAAGCGCCACCCCTTCCCCGGGCCTGGCCTTGCAGTACGTGTCCCTGGTGATGTTACCTTAGAAAATCGTTTGGACATCTTGCGCAAGGTATATAGTATTTGTGTCGTGCACATGAAAATATGTATGGAACTGGAATGACCTTTTCAATATTTTCCATTATATCAGGCAGATGAGATTTTCATTCAATCTATCAAAGATGCTGGGATTTACGACTCTATATGGCAAGCTTTTGCCGTGTTTATGCCGGTACTAACCGTTGGAGTTCAAGGCGATCAGAGAACACACAGTTATGCCATAACACTTAGAGCTGTCACAAGTCAAGATGGAATGACTGCAGATTGGTATATATTTTCCCTCAGATTGATTATTTTTCTTTTTGTTGTTTTATTGTTTTTGCTATTGTTATTATCAAGGATAGTTGCAAAACTACCCTGAGGTCTAGCCTAATTACAAAAAACTCCAATTATTTTTCAAAATTATAAATATCGTCATAAAGTGTTACAACAACCCAATGAGGTTTGTATTCACCTAAAAATACCCTGAAGAGGTTCAATTTGTAATATAGAAACAAATGCCAATAGGGTATTTGTAATTTCTAAAGAAAACTGGGTTTTTTTTGTAATTAGGTTAAATCTCAAGGGTAATTTTTGTAATTAATCCTTGTCCGATTGCCTATTTTGTTTTGTCTGTGGGGTGTAAATTATAGTCGCTTATTGTATCTTATATTTGCAAACGATCCAGGTATTATTTTGATCACAAGTTTCTGGTCGACCTATCGACAAGGATTTGCAACGAAGTTCCCGGTGTAAATCGAGTTCTTCTAGACATCACGTCAAAACCTCCATCAACTATCGAGTGGGAATAAATCGGTTTAGTTCTTAAACTTGATAGCCAATTCTTTTTATTTTCATCTCCTACTTGTTTATAATGTTGGATGGGGTTTTTACTTTGGCAATTGTTGGAAAATTAATTTATGTGTTTGTAAGCTTACTGCAGGTAAAGCAATTTTGTGATTTGAGACTATGGGTCCAATTTTTGTTTTTTATTTAATTTTTTTAATTTCGACTGGTTCTTTGCTCGAGCTCTATTGTTTTAATTATCTTCATAGTTATTACCATATGGAAACGCCTATTCGGCCATGCATGCCATTATATTCTTTTAAATCTATTTAAATAAATGAACTTTTGAAAAGAAAATCAGAAGTAACAAGCCATAAATTTAAATTGAAATGTTTTAGTTTGGTTGGGTTTAATCCATATGCTTTTGCAAGGCATGTGAGAAAAGAAAATGAGAAGATCCACCATCTCAATTCTCATGTATTAGAGAAATAACTCATTAATTTTGAGAAAAAAAAATAGAATTTTGAAGGTTAACATTGGAAAGGAAAAAGTGATTAATTTAACTGACTGATACTCACGTAAGTTGGCCTATTTTGAGATTTGGTCCTTTATCTTGGCGGTTTGGAGTTCAATCCTAGATATTTGTATGGAATTGGATATTTAGTCCTTAGCTTTCCAGTCCTCTAAGTTATATCTTTAGTTTACTTTTAGTCGTATATGTTAAGACATTGCATGTTTTGGTCATTTAAGTTTAAAAGAGACTTTTTTTTATCTCAATTTTCCAAATTTAATTTTGGTGCTTAAAAATAGTATATGAAACTAGATTTATTAAAAACTTTTAAGAATTATGTATTATATTTATGTAATTAACCTTTGGTGAGGAGGTTTCAAGCACTAATTTCTTAAGTAAATTTTATTTTTAAAATTAAATAATTTTAATTAGCATTAACTTTTAAATAAAAATAATTAATCAATTTTTAATTTAATTAGTTTTTAAAAACATTTCAAGCATTAGTTTTTTAATGTTTTATAAAAAAATTTGTAAAAATATAATTGTTTATTGTTTTAGGAATTTCAAGCACTAATTTCATAAAAATTCGTTAATTGTTTTAGAAATTTCTATTTATCAATTAATTTAATGTTTAATTGCTTTTATAATTTAATTTAATTTTCAAAACTTTAAGTTTAATTATTTTACTTTTGGTCCTATAAAAAATGTGAAATGTGGTAACTATCTTTTTAATAAATTAGTTAAATTTAACTATTATAGAACTAAATTTTTGAAATCATTTAAGTTATAGGACTAAAAGTAAAATTCTTGAATTAAATGATGAATATCTAGAATTTCAAAAGTTAAAGGGCTAAAACATTAAGGTAGCAACTTAGAGGACTAATTCTCACTTCTTGGGACCTACCAATGATATTTTATATATTTACAAACTTTGTCTAAGATCTAGAGATTAATGAAATAAATGTAATGATTAATTAAATAAATTATTTTTAGTCCAATTTGCGGGACTAAAAATCAGAATTATGGTCTGTCACCCTTGGATTTGGTGGCCATAATCAGAATTCACGGGCGTCAATGACTCAGATCTCAAATTTGAATAATAATTCCTAGTAAGTAGGTAGACATAATTATGACTTGGTATGTTTCCACATTTAAAAACTCTTCTTTAATCAATGAGCCAGATGAGAATTGAAAACGAAAGTGAAATTTACAAGATTTTGGCATTTTCATCTTTAAATTCTTTGAGAAGAAGCCACAAAAAAATCATTAAATAAATAAAAACGAGTTTTTTTTTTTGTCAAAAAAAAAAAAAAAAAAAGATAAAGGAGGCCCTGGAAATGCATGAATTTCAAGGCTAATTGTAAGTTGTAACAAAAATAAAGGGAAAAACATATATATATATATATATATATTTTGATAACTCAACTTCCAAACTTACGCTAAATTCGATATTTCCCTTTGAAAGAGTAATTTGATAGAGTAAAAATTTGAACCCCAAATTTCTACCCTACAATTACTTATGGTGGCAGGATTAAGTGGCCTCTTGGAAAAAAGCGGATATTTTATGTGGAGGAGATGAGGTTAGGTAAAAATGCATAAACAATAACGAGCAAGTCTCTTGTGAGACGGTCTCACGGATCTAAATCCGTGAGACGGACCTCCTAAGGGCTCCGTCTTGAGAACATGAACCATGAAAATAAATTTAAAAATAATAATGAACCATGAATAAAAACAAAAATAAACCCTAAAAACATGAACCATGAAGAATAAACCCGAAAAATAAAAATAAACCCTAAAAAAAACTAAAAATCCTAAAAACTCAAATCAATTAAAAATAAACCCAAAAACAAAATAAACCCTAAAAAACAAATATAAACCCTAAGAAAAAAAAATCAAAAAATTAAAACTTTGTGTAAGAACAAAATCTCTCACTGGGATCTAAACTCAGTGAGGCAAAAATCTCATACAAGTTTTTCTGCCAACAATAACATGTTTATAATGTTGAATTCACCTTCTAATGTGGCATTTATATATGTACAAATTGTATATGCACGTGATTTTCTGAACCCATGTTCATTTGCTTGGAGATTTACAAACAAGACTTAATAAATATTTGTCCTTTTCGAGGTCATCTACTTACTTTTGTGGGCCCTCCAAAGGATATGTGTACAAATAATTCAAAATGACCACTTTTTAATAAGGAAAAAAGGCTTTCTGATTAAAGTGGAACTACTTTTGGTTTTTTGGCTTAAAGAGGAAATTTTTGGCACTTTTTCTAATCATAATCTGAAATCTATCCAGGATATTCCCAAAAGGAACCTTTTCCCCTTTTTTTCATCTAACATTTTTGGGCAAAATAGAGAAATCTGGAATCAACTGCATAGATATGGACCCTGAAATCAAAAGATTAAACAAAAATGAATTATAGAACAGAAATGGAATTATGAGTTATCACTCTGAATTATTGTAAGCATTGGGCCATGCATCATGATCTTAAGCCTTAAAGTTTCTTTTCGAAAATAAGAAGGAAACAATATCACTTAAGACCATTGATCTTGGATTGTCAGTTTTCTTCAAGCTGGGGAGTGATTCAATAAGATCGTCGAAAAATTGAGGTGGGAAAATTGAATGTTTGTGATGCTGAAGTTATTATCTATAATTTGCTCTAAACTAAACAAGGCGTTAGCCAATCAATATATAATATTAAATGCGTAACTAATGATGGAATTCATCTTATTTTCTTGCCTTGTTCTCCTTGTGCCCCTCTGAAGATTCTTCTAGTGACGATCTCTCTTGAATCAAAGACAATCGTCTTAACCCCGGAGAGAATGAGGTAGATAGGATCTAAATATCTATTGAGATTAGTTTTAATGGATTATGTTATTAGCTTTTAAGAGTTTTCAATAATTAATAGTAGGAATTTAATCTTATAAATCCTTGCTTTGTTATTATTTTAGAGTGATTGATTATTGAATAAAAAATCGAGTTAAGGTATTCCCTAAATTCTTGTATTTCATACGGTATTCGTATAGAATTAACGTCAAAGTGAGTTGTATCATTGTTCATGCTTACGTGCATATAGGTTAACCCAACGACATTCAAGTCGGTTCCAGAGCATCGAGAACTTGAGTTAGTTGTATACCCTTCAATAATGAGTTGTGATATTCATAGATAGTGTTACAGAAAGCGTTAGAAGCTACTTGGGCGCTAGGGTCAGGGCCTGCACCTGGCACGAGGAGCTTTGCGGGATTTAGGTGGGACCTTAGCGGGTCTAATAGAAAGAAAAAAAAAAAAAAAAAAAGGTAAGCGGACAAGGAAGCCGGCGCCTAGGCAGGAACTAGTCGAGGTGAAGCATAGATTTTCAGTTCTTTTTTTGGCATTTTTCGTTGAGTTTAAATGCTATGTGATTAAGGCTTATGATTTTGAACAGTTGTGCTAAACTTCATGGAAAAACAGTAAGGAAGACAAAACAAAAAAAAAAAAAAAAAAAAAAGGAGAGGCTGATCTACAAAATGGATTATCCCAAAAATAAGTTCATTGGATAACTACATTAAGTTAACTGAATACAGCTTTTTACACAAAGTTACACATCCACATATTCAGAACACAAAATCTTCAACACTTCCTGATAACTTTCTGAAGTGCTTGTCTGATCACACTTGCTGATACAGCTTTCAATCCCTTGCACTGCAAATTAGCAGATAAAATCATATCAATATTGTTCATCATACCAAAACCAAAAATTCAAAACCATACACATTTCACTTCCAAAATGTAACTCAAATCTTAAATTCAGAAATAGATAAATCACATTCTTGATGAAAATACCAGACCTTGGCTTTTATAGTTATGGAGAGAATCCCATCTGTGTTAGAAGACTGAACATTTTCCGTATCCATACGTAGTTTGCTTACGGCTTCCATAACCGAGCATTATGCCCTCCTTCCAAGAACACTTCATTTCAATCGACACGTCCTTGTCTGAAACGCTGACGGCTACATTATCCGCTGAGGAATCTCTGAGTCGCACCCTGTTATTTCCGGCTCCCGTTTTCTCCGTTTCACAAGCCTTTCGCTTGTTTGTCGATGGCTTCTTAGTATTACCGATTTTATTAGGGCCGTAATTATCGGATGTCCTCTCAATGGCATCTTGTGGTTTGTTTCGCGTCGTTGACTCCAGCTCCATTGCTTCTTTGTAGGATTCCAGCTCTTCGACTTTTCTCTCGAGATCTCTCAAGTACTCTATTGTATGATCAAGTATTGATACTTTATCAACCTGCAATAGGCAAAGCCAAGGAATTTTTCTTTCATAAGGGAGTGTTTTGCAAAAACTTCTGCTTTTAGAAGAAGTGATTTATTGTAGCAGAAGTTAAAAGTAGTTGAGAATAAAAAATCGATCGTGTTTCCAAACAGAAACTAAAAGTTGAATCAGTGAAGAGATTGTGTTCGGGAATAAAGATGCCTATTTGTTTGTAAAAATCAAATCGGAAGCCGGCTACCCATGCTTTAGATTCCGATTAAATTAAGCGAGAACCAGAAGCAAAAGTTGACATTTGAAAACAATTAACACAACTTTTCTTTTTCCAGCCAAAAGCTAACAATCACTTTTTTTAATGATGACAAACACTCCATCACTCGTTCACGAGAGAGGCGAATATGAAGATCAGGGATTTAGGTACCTTGCCACCAGATGGGACTAGTGATCCAAGAATCGTAAATCTCTCGTTTATTTTCTCTCTCGCTTCCTCTCAGACAAGACGTGGTTTCTGTCGATTTCATCGACCTCCGGTTTAGGATCCGCGTTTTGTTTAACAGATTCAAGCCGGCAGTTTTCATGCATTCTAGCTACTTCAAATAATACTTTCTTTAGCAACTTTTGTCGATTCCCACTTTGCCCCAACTGGGCTCCCACTAATCCATCTTTCCTCCAGCTAACGAAGCTCGATCGTCTACTTCCGTTTCTAAAATACGGTCCCAAAATCAACTGATGAGAACTCTTCAAAAGATTCGAAAGTACACTTTGATAATGAATATCATTCCCTTGCAAACCAGAATTGTTGCATTCTTGAGTTTCTTGCATGCAACTGTTTGTTTCCTTCTTATTGTCTGAAAGTGGGACAATCGTCTCAGGATCTCCGTGCGTTTGAGATATACAGTCGCTGGAGTTCGCCGAATTGTTCAGACAATTACTGATCGCGTCGTCCATAAACGGCCAGCTTTGAATTTGAGACGCCTCCCCATCGATGCCTTCTACCAAATTCGACTCCTCTCTTAGTAGATTGTCCGCAAATTCATTGGAACAGTCGTTCGAGAAGTGATGTCCATTTCCGGACAATCCAAAAGCTGATCAAGACCGTCTTCAGACATATTAGCATGATCATTGTTGTTCGAGACATAGTTAGGAATCTGCGAAACGGTAGCGGAAGGGTTCTCGAGGAAAGAGGTTTTTATATGCTGAATCAGATTCGGATCTTCCGATACCTTTAGAAAGCATATGAAAATTGATTGTTACTACCACCATCAATTATTTCAGTAAAATCAAGAGAAATAAAAAAGGGATAATTACAAAAAACTCCCTGAGGTTCGGGCTAATTACAAAAAGACCCAGAGTTTTTGGAAAATTGCAAAAAAACCCTTGAGGTTGACTCTGTCATACATTTTTCCTTTTCATAAACAAAAATATCTCAAAATCACCCCTGACACTTACAAAGATATTATAGTTAACCCCTTAAATTTAAGTCAGAAGTAAATTTGAGGGGGTCTTTTGTAATTTTGAAACATGTCCAGGTTTTTCATGATTAGACCAAACCTCAGGGAGGTTTTTGTAATATCCTAAAAAAATGTAAAAATGATAGCAGCATACTAGTTCGGTAGCTCCCAGCTCAACGACACCTCCTAAATGCGGAAAACAAACAATTGTCTGCAAGTTGAGAACAATAAGTGCTGTTAAGTCGAATCAATCGAACTGCAACATTAAACATTCAATATGGTTTTGGTTTCAGTCGGAAAAACATTAATACCTGGATCGATGCACTCTGAAAAACGTAACGAGTCCAGCCATCCATAAGATGCAGAAATTAAGAAGCAACAATAATATATCAGAAACTTCAATTAATCCTCCGAAAAGAACATAAAACATATTTTGGGCTTATGTAACATAAGATTAAAAAAAAAAAAACCGAAATAACATTTCGACTTGCCTTTGCAAGCAACGAACGTGAGAAAACTTTGGTGTCGGTGAGGTGAGCATTGCAGAGCCAGATTGTTTGATTTTTGGCTAATGTCCTTCCAGGCAACCTTTACAATTAGAAAAAAAAAAAGATGAACATAATTAGTTTTCCTTTTTTCTCTTTTTTATTTCTTGGGGATAAATTTTACTTCTACAAAATAAATGCAATTTAGTCGTTCTGCAGTAAGAGCTCATGGTCCCAGGAGGAAGGTGACCATGAATTCATGACCACATGCAGACAGCAGACAACAAATGACATAGTGACAAAGTTAAATTGTAGTTTTTCTTATTTTCGTGAACGACGGCCACAAATTATCAAGTACTTCTAAACATAAATGTGACATCTGTTTTTGGCAAAACAGAGATGTTATACTAAAGGAGTGTTTGCAATCACCAAAAAGAAGCGCTTCTCAGTTTTTGGCTAAAATAAAAAAATAAAAAAAACACTTTTTAGTGTTTGCAAATCCAACTTCTGCTTCGATTCTACTTCATTTAATCAGAATTTAAAATCGAGGAAACGGATGTGCTTGATTTCGATTCTGCTTCGATTTGACTTTTACAAACAAATAAGCAATTTTACAACTTTTTCACCAAACACTCAACTTCTAATTCTATTTGCAAACACTACCAACATTTGATTCTTAACTATTTTTACTTTAGTTAAAACAAATCACTTCTTTTAAAAGCAGACAACACCTAATTTGGATCTCTCAAACTCAAGGCCACAAAAATTATCATGGTAAACGGTAACAATCCACCAGAAATCAAAGTAAAAATAATTACATCAGCCGAAAGAAGAATTACCCTTGGTCGATATTGAATACGAACGACATGCAAACCAAGAAATACCACTCTGCATCGGTGAGATCTTCGGGGGATAACGCAGCTGTAGGCCTTTTAGCTTGAGGGTTGGTCTCACCAAGTGATAAAGACTCATAAAGTTCTCTCAATTGATCACTTCTCTGCAATCCCAGCTGATCGGGGTTCAATTCCGCGGCCTGAACCGTTTTTCTTGTTTTAATATCACCATTATAGTACCCATCACCCCATTCCAACACCCTAAAAGAAGTTCAATTTACATTAGCAGATAAAAAATTACAGCCTCCACAAAGCTACATTTTAATCCCCAAGTAAATGGACATATAAAAATGTTAAGGACTAAATTACCCACAAAAGCAGTCAATGGTGAAATTAATCATCAAGAAGGATCCAATTTAGTAAAGTGTATTTTTCTTGATTTAAAATGGGATAAAAATACAGATTTGATGAGCATTCAGAAAAAGTCAACAAAAAAACCTCTAACAGTGTAAGTCTAAAACAGATGGCCCATCAAAGTCAGATGCATATGTGAACAATCTACAGTACAAAAAATGAAAATCAACACATTAATTTTCTCAAAAAAAAAAAAAACACAAATTAATGAGGGAAACAAGATGTTAAATCAGCTATTCAAACTTTTCTTGCCTTCAAGATCCTTATACCAGCAACAAAGCAAAAGCAAAAACAAGAACAACAGAAAAAAGCTATAATTAAAAAAAAAAAACCAAATTGGATTTTTCTACATCCACACATTTTTTCTGAAAATTTCTTGTTTTTGGGGGTTAAAAGTAAAGATTATAACTTTACCCTGGTTGTCTAGGTGAAACAGACCAGAAAATAGCATAGCTCCATTGAATGCTTCTAACAGCAAGAGCAAGCTTTTTCCTTAGATTCTTTAGCACTTCCATTTGATTTTGGTTTCCAGTAGCCATTCTTGAAAACAGTTGAACTCTGTCTCCTTTTTACCTAACATATATAGAAAAAAATAAAGATATAATAAAAAAATTGAAAAAAGATACCATCTTGGAAATTGACCAACTCTTATTGAAAATGAAAAAAAATATACTACTTTATTCTCAGCTACAAGGCTGCTAGAACATACCAAACTATGCCAAAAAACAAGCTTATAGTTGACCTCAACTCTTCATCTTCCTTTAAATGTTTTTTTTTCTATAAACTGGTTAACAAAATTCCCTTTTTGGGTTCAAAATGCTAGATCTTAAAGGACCACAAAGAAAGGATCTTTATGGGATAAACTAAACTAGTAGGGAAGGTAAAAAAGTAGAAAATCTCTGGTAGAAATTAAAACAAAAGTCAAGACTTGCTCCAATGGCATGCATGCATAGTGTTTGACAAAATGCCAAGAATTTGAATTTCAAGAACCATATTCAGAGTGAGCAAAGAAAAAAAAAAATGGAGGGGTGGGGTTAGAGAATTATAGAGCCCAAATTATTAGCAATTTCTGTGAAAAAAAACAGAGTCTTGATTGATACTTGAACTGGGAAAACTGGGATACAAGTTGATAAGCATTACAGATCTGGGCTGATGGTCCAAGAACTGAGACACTTGATGACCCTACAGAAAAGCCCAAGACAGCACTCTGATGGAGAAATTTTATTGTGTAAATATGCAATTATGTAACAAAAATGAAGGGCTGCTAAGTACCTGAGGGGGGGATCAAGAGATGTATACGAAAAAAAAAAAAAAAACCCATGTGGAAATAACTAAGAAAATTCATTCTTGATTAAATCAAATGATTAAGTTTAGCAATGCATTAATTAATGCGATTTTTGTAATCTATTCGGATATACGAATTGTGAATTGTCGCGTTGATTAATTGAGGAAATAGAGTACGATTTATTAGACAGTGATTCTTTAAACTCATCCTATCACCAATTGATTTTAAGATGGGCTTTAACTCCACTTGGTAGACTTTCGAACTTTCTCTCATATTGGATATACATTATGTATGGAATCGTCACCAAATTTCCCGAATTTAACAGGGTGAACATTCCTATTTTCCCATGACGTTAGATTTGATGTTTTAATATGACATGTCCTCTTTTGCTAATTTTGTTAAGGTATATGTACTTTTTTTTGATCGGTAAGGTATATGTATTTTTAATCATGTTTAATGTTGTGTTTGTTAGATATTGAGAGCTTGTGATAGGCCCGACATCTAATCAAGTTAACTGTGTGATTGTGCATCTGACCTCCCTAACCTGATACGTAATCAAACACTTTGGGTAACAAAGATAATACTTAATTGACATTTTTAAATCTTTCTTCTTAAATATTCCCATTCCATGTACAAGTATAAAATTGGAAAAAAATACCATATGAACAATTTCTTGCAAGCAAATGATGTATTAAATAGAGATGTTAAACGGGCTCGAGCCCGCGGGCCAGCCCATTTAATCGGGAAAATTAATAGGGTTACAGCCAGTTTTTTCTGGCCCGTTTAAATTTGGATCTTTTTGGCCCGAACCGCTTAACCCGCGGGCTAAAGAGGCTGTCCCGTGGGCCCCTTTTTCTGTTTGTTTGAATTTCTGCTATTTCAAAATAGAGGGTTGGTGAATTAATGGATAACAAAATTTACGTAACATTTCCTAAGAAATATATTTTATAGTGGCTTGAAATGTAATCAATTATGATGATTTAAAATGTTATATAATTTATATCTCTCTAATAAATACAATAGTATAATCTAGATAGTTTAAAATTTTCGTGACTTAAATGTGACAAATAATTGAAACTTTATGCAAATAATCATAAAGATGAATTTGTTGCATTTTGAGATTCAAACTTATCTCACGTACAAACATTGAACATCAAATCGCATTTTATCATTATTTACATTTATTTAATTCATTTGACAAAAACCAAAAGTTATTAAGAAAATATTCATTATATGGTGTTTATCATTTTGCATTGTAGTTTGTTGTTTCTATTTTCATTATAGAAATGAGTTTTAATTGCACATATTTTTCTTTTAACTCTTATTGCGATGCATCTTCTTAAAGTTTCAAAGCCTTTGGCGATAATGATGATGTTTGATTGTATTTGAATTTTTGTATTTTGAATTTTAAGACTTTTATCCTTGTAATGCAACATAAAAAAATTGTGTAATTTACTTTTGCATATTTAGTTTGAATATTATATTGTTATGCATACTTTAGTTTAAAATTTAGATTTAAATAAAAAAATATATTTTTGGCTTGTAGCCCATTAGTGGCCCATTTAAATTTGCTCACATTAGGGTTAGGATTAGGTTCACAAAATATTAGCTCACAAAATATTAGCTCATTTATTAGTGGCCCGTTTTCATTAATTTTTATTGTAAAATTTCAAAATTCCAGAGGGGCCCAGTACCCCCTTTGGCCCTATTGTGGCCTCGTCCCTGTCTACATATATTTTTGTTAGTGTAATAAAGTCGCAGTACTTCAATAATGCAGCGACTATTTTCTCGGATGGCATCTTCCATTATTAAAAAATATTCCGCATATATAGTAGTATTAATTGATAGCTTTTATAATTTAACGACATTTCCTATTGTAAAACACATAAAATTTAGTAAGATGTTACATGAAATCATATTTTTGGCTAAAGAACCTTTTTTTGTGGGCCCATCATACAATATTTGCCATACATGTTTAAGAAATTTTAAAATCTTCTACTAAAGCTTGTGTGTGTCCAACTTTTGGTTTTGATTTTATTTAATTTTGCAAAATGTTAAAACCCTTTTCTTCAGTATAGAAAAAAATACAAATCATTTAAGGTGTAACATTTTGACAATAATAGTGATAAAAGCTGTCAAAATTTATAATAGTATGTCAAAAATAAATTATAATAGTATTAGTACCACTTTATTTAGGTCTTGCAAGGCACATCCAATGTGCCAAATATTAGTTGAAGTAATCATTATTTGAGATAATAATGAGAAAAAGGAGAATTATTATGTTCATTGCACAAGCTCAAAATTTTAATTTGTGGAGATAACATTGCCACCCCTATGCCCTTCCACTAAGTGTAAGAATTAGTCCACGAAATCATATAATTTATTTTATTTATTTTTGACTATTGATAACGAAATTGCATTGGAAACGATTTAAAATAACCTTATGTGTCTATTTCATTAATCATATAATTAATATTTCTTACCATGTCTAACTATTTTGAAATTGTAGGAAAAATAGTAGTATTTATTCTAGTACAATTTATATGAATCGAAAAACCCAAATCGATAAAATTTGCAAAGTAAGCAAAATAAAAATTAGCTTGAATCGTGTGTTCAACACACTATCCTTAAAACATTCGTCCCCTATTCTCGGGCGTCTGTTTCCCAGGATAAGACGAGAAAACCGGATTACCTATTCCTATTAATCAAATTATGCCTTTTGAAAATTATCACCAAAAATTTAATTGCAAGAGTTGGAGATGTATGGAAACTTTGTAAGTTTTTGTGTGTTTTTCAAATGAAAATCAAGCCATATTTATAGGAAAAAATATGACCTTTCATCAAATAAATTATTTGATTTTTACTATTGAAAAGGTCAAATAAATTTGGCATTTACTATTTAAAAGGTTAAAATACCCTTTACTATTAAAAGGTCAAATATGTAATTTTCCTTCAAATTTTCCAACAATCCCCACATGAAGAAAATTACGAAGATACTAATTTTTGGTGATAAATTCAACATTGAACCATGCATAGGATAGGTAGGTGTTACCCTTTGAACCTTCCTTGTGAAAGTATATTTACTTTACTAGGCGATCGATGAAGACGCGATGTCCTTGAACTATTCTGCCTTTTGTGTAAACGATGGTATACCTCACACAAGATTCTTCCTAACATACTTGATTTCTCATGGTTATGTTCATTCATGGCCCCTGAACATATGCCTGGTTACTCGCAAGAGGTTCTAAGAATTGAGCCTCACACAATTCTCTTGAAGCGCCCCACTTCTCTCTCACATAGGTGATTCTCATTTAAGATAGCCCGTACTACCCCGCCGACTTACCGATGCACAAGAATCATTAAAAGCCAAATTGCTTATCCTTTTCTCCACGGGCATCATTGTTAAGGAATGAATGACAAGGGATAACTCCCTCACAGTGATCATAGAGTCTTTTTACAACTAGGTTGTCCCTTTGAACCTAGATCTTGGGATCTCCAAATCAACTAGGTTGGGTTTCCATTGTATCAACTCATTTTTCTAGAGGCTTAAGTCCCATTCCTCTTAATGATTTCACAACTAACTCTCGATTCAACCCTTTGGTTAATCGGATCCGCTAAATTATCCTTTGACTTCACGTAGTCAATAGAGATAACACCGATTGAGAGTAGTTGTGCGATGGTATTGTGTCTCACGACGTATGTGTCTAGACTTACCATTGTACATATTGCTCTTCCTCTGTGCCCCGCCAATTGCAAATTGACTGTCACAATGTATACAAATTGCCGGCACATGTTTAGGCCATTTTGGAATATCTTCTAAGAAATTTCTAAGTCATTCAAACTTCTTCACCACACTTGTCTGCAGACCAATAAACTCGGACTCCATTGTAGACCTTGCTATAACTGTCACTTAGAAGATTTCCATGATATTCTTTGCACTTCCTAAAGTGAATACAAATCCACTTGTAGACTTAGAATCTTTAATATCGGATATCCAATTAGCATCGCTATAATCTTCAATAACAAAGCAGGATATCTTGTATAGTGCGACCAAAATCACGAGTATATCTTAAATACCGTAGTATTCTCACTATCCCTTTCCGTGGTCATGCCCTGGATTACTCGTGTATATGCTCAATTTACTCACCTTTGTATAGGCAATGTCTGCGGTCTTGTACTACTCATTAAGTACATTAAACTTCCTATGACTCGTGAGTATTCAACTTGAGACACACCTCACCTCTATTCTTCGATAGATGTTTGATTGTGTCTATCGGAGTTTTAGCTAATGACGTGTCATCCTTACTAAATTTTTCTAGACTTATCCACATAATGTGACTGATCAAGTGTTAGTCCATTTGAAGTTCTAGAAATCTTTATACCGAGGATCACGTCGCCTAAACCCATATCTTTCATGTCAAACCTCGAGTTCAACATAGCTTTAGTGGATTTAATTATTCTATCATTACTTCCAATGATAAGCATGTCATCTACATAAAGACATAAAATGACATAATCATTTCCAATCTCTTTAACATAGACAGATTTATCACATTTATTTATTTTAAATCCACTTTTTTAGCAATTTTCTTTGAGCTATACACGTACAATGAATCTGCAAGGTCATTCAAGACATAATTTCTTCACAAGAAATTAGCATGTATCTAAGCATCCAAAGCGTTAAATGCTTGTGCATCAGTCTTATCATCATTAAGTTGTGGATGATCTTTCTTCAAGAATCATGTGTCAAGTTCAATGTGGTCAAGTAGAAAAATATTTTTACATTGCCCTTTTGCTTAAAATTCAAGCCATTAAACTTCTCCATTTTTTCACCATGATTAACCGCACATTAATCGTGGGGTTGGCTACAAAAGCGGTATTGGCACAACAGGGTTAGACCCATCATTGTTTGCTATAAAAGCCAATGCTTGCACAATGGGTTACACCCACCACTATTTGATTCGGATGTCATTTAAAACAAATAATACAAGAAGTTTAGCACTTCGATCAATCGAACAGAACCGATAAGAACAAATTTATCAAAAATTGTTCAAGTTTTTATTATAAGGCCTTTGCAATTTTCTTGCACTCCGGTTTGCACAGGTATTAATCTATTAGTCCAAAGATTAGTCCAAACAGTCAAAAGTATAGTCCAATCGGTCCAAAGATTAGTCCAATCACCAAAAGGTCAAATATAGTTCAATCAATTTAAATTGCAATTTTCCTTTCAATCCGAATTTGCAGAGGATATATATCTTTTTCCAAAATATTTGAACCAATTACCGAATTTATATTAAGCCGTCAGTAAGGAAATTTCTTTTCAAGTTGCCAATAGCAGCATGGACATTAAAATTTTTTAGTCCAAAAACTTAATGTTAAAACCAACTATTTCAATACTTAGCCAAATGATTCAAGAAAACCAACGTGGCAAAATGGTACAACAACAACAGTACCAACTTTTAGTTTTCCAAGTTGCCAATTGAGTGATCATAACTAGTAAATGAATACTAATTATGGTTTAGAAAGAACAAAGTTGGATTAGTAAGCTAATCCAAAAATTTGCAACATAAGTTTGAAATAGTTGCAGGCAAGGCAATAGCTTCATATAAACTGTACCGGAAGATGTGTAGAAATCTGTTTTAAGTTTGTAGGAAAAATAGTAGTATTTCTTCTAGTACAATTTATATGAATCGAAAAATCCGAATCGATAAAATTTGCAAAGTAAGCAAAATAAAAATTAGCTCGAATCGTGTATTCAATACACTATCCTTAAAACAGATTAAATCCCCTATTCGGACGCCCTGCTTTTCCCGGGATAAGACGAAAAAGCTGATTACCTATTCCGACGAATCAAATTATGCCTGAAAATTATCACCAAAAATTTAATTGCAAGAGTTGGACACTACGCCAAAAAAGCACTCGAGATAACACTTTTTTTTTCCCTTTAGATAGCGTTTCAAGGTGCTATCGGAACCACCGTTATCTGAAGCCCCATCTTGTAGATAGCGCTTATAAAGCGCTATCTGAGATGCATATTTGATAACGCTTTTTCGAGGACGCGCTATCCCATATTTGTATTCATAAGATAACACTCTATAAAAGAAGCGTTATCGACATCAAATTGATAGCGGTTTTGGGAAGAAACGTTATCCCATGTTTGTATTCGATGATAGCACTTCATAAAAGAAACGTTATCTTACGGTAATTTATCGGTTTTCAGTATTTAGCCAAAATTATGGTTTCCCAGCATTTGATCATGTGACCAACAAGAGCAAAGAAAATGCAATAGGAAAGCAACAACAAAATTCATAAATCATAGAATTAGAAAACAAAGAGACAAAGTTTATCCTAAAATATTATTTTAACAGTATAAAAATATTGAACACTCCATCATTCACTTGAAATTAGAACAAAAGTATCACAATATAATGTTATAAGAGTAGCTCGCGTCTCCAAAATAAAGCTAATAAGTCTTAGAATTCAAGCAAATTATCTGGTAGTTTTAGAACAAGAGTTACGCTAAGGTAGCTTCTACTTTGGCCATTTACGATATCAGGCACAACACCATGGGCATCAAATCCCCAAAAATGGGTCCCGTACGAGCAAAACCTGATTCGACCTCATCAGCGCAAACACCCCCTGCCTTTCTAATGGTGCTATAGACTGCCGGCAAAGATCGAGGAGCCAACTCCATAATCCCACCCACTCCCTATAAAAATTGAATTTTGTAAGCATAAAAAACTAGGAAAAAATTGGCAATCATTTAAATAAAATGCAAGCATCAAACTGTGCACAATTGCATCAAATAACAACCTGTAAGGCTTCACAAATATAGGCAGCAACACGACCAGATGTTCCATAAGTAATTATATCATCAACATCTCTTGCATACTTCAATCCATCAGACCCAAAGTCACCTCTGTATTGATTCGGATTCTGCACATGGATTCCAGTATAGGAACCAAATAGGAAACTAAAAGTCAAGTGTGCAGCTTGGCAGTCTATAACAATAAGAAAACTCACACAACCAGTTCTTGAACTGTGAAAGATAAAATATTCTTTAGGACTATAATCACTAAACCTGTTGCCACACTAATATAACATTGAACGAAATTAACTTTTTTTCTTGAAAGACATTTATACCTCCTTTATTTTATTAATCAGCATAATCACATAATCATAAAAATCCAATTCAACTAATACTTCCATACAAGACAATCAAGAATATTCATAAAACTATAGTATTTTGTAGAGGATTATATCTTTAAAATTCGGAGCACATATGAATCGAATAATTTCTAACTCAATAGCATCAATTTTACTAATTTTTTACGACACCAACTCCTACATATTAGTACACAATGCTCGCAAGGTATACCTGGACAACATTGAATTTGTAGCTACTTTGAGCAGTGACAGCCATTGTCCCAGCTGCATTGCCTTGGTACCCGTTCCTGATTGAAATTACATCATGACAGCCCGTTTACAATCAATCCATCATTAAAGCCAGCTCATTTGCCTCCATCCCGAGTTTGTGAAGAAAACAACCTAAACAAAACAAATCAAAACATTGACGTTAACTTAGCAGGGGTAGGCTCTGAGCAATAAAAGCGCACTCTCAAACGACAACAAAACAATAAGAAACAATAATCTCATTAAATTAATAGATTTCTCCACTTCATACTTCAACATTGTCTAGAAATAACAACAGAAAATACCTATAGTATAAAAATAAATTAAACTAGGCGAAAAATATATTTGAGGACCTAAGACATCCAAGATTCACCAGAAAGATTTTTGTACTGCTAATATATATCACTGAGAATATCAGAATACTCATCAAATATCTTTATTCAGATGATAATCATTGAATTCTGAGGGGTCATGCATTCATTCCTCTGATATTCATGTGATTACACCAATTCAAAGAGATTTATTTTCTTTCTTCCTTTTCCACTCTTCAGTTATCTGCAAGGATGAAGGATGTGAATATAAAACAATAAGAATGCTTTCCTTTTAACATTGCATCAAAATAAAAAGAAAAGAAAAGAAAAACTAATCCTTTCAACAAGAACCTTCAAGATTAGTCTTTTGGGGTGCTGAGTAAACGATTTTGAGCATAGTTAATTACCACCACACTCGAGATTTCGAGTTAAATCGAATTACAATAAAGTATGAAACTTGGAGAAGCAAAGATCAATCTAAATTCGAAAAAAAAAAAACTGTTACTAGCAAAAAACATTGGGCGAAATTTGGGTGCTTACAATTGTCGGTGTACTATGGACCAGCGTGAGATGCTCTTCTAATCTTCTCCATTTCTGCAAAAGCCCTAATGATTCTTCCGATGGTTGTTTTCATGGTAATTGGTGGACGAAATCTTATAGAATAAAAATATAATTTATAAAAAAATTGAACAATAAGATTAGATTCTGACGCAAAGTGAGAAAGTGACCGAATTCTTCTGTCTCACTGTACCACACCACTCTGCCCAGCCCAATGGATCGTATATTTTGCCACAACAATAAGTCTTATAGACCAAAATCGAGTAAAATACATGGGAAAAAAGGTGAAAACCGAAAGAAAACCTGGCGGGCCACGAGGCGGCGGCAACGGCGGAGTGCGGTGCGACGACGATGGCGGGGTGCGACGCGGCGGACTGCGGTGCGACGACGATGGCGAGGTGCGAGGCGGCGTAGTGCGAGGCGACGATGGCGAGGTGCGAGGCGGCAGCGTTAAAGTGCTGAGTGAATGATCTATTTGATTTTACTTATTTGGAAATGTCTCGACATGTGAGTTTCTAGCGATATAGTAACCAACTAATGTCATCGAATGATCTAAGATTTTGAGAAGATTTTGGTGCGAAGTTTTTACGTAAAAGATTTTTGCTGATCGAATTGAAGCGGCAAATTTTTTTTTAATTTTTTTGAATGGAGAAGGGGCAGAAATTTGGGTAGAAGTTTTTGAGAAAGAATTTGTGAAGAAACTAGTTACGCGTGAGAGAATAGATGTTGCCGGAGTGAAATTATTTTTCACATATAACACTTTGAGATAACGATTTGTTGTACAAAGCGTTATTATAAGCGTTTCTTTAATTAATGCTATGTTAATAAAATAGACTAATAAATTATCTTTTTAGATAACACTTTAGGATAACGCTTTTGTATGAGCCGTTATTCCAATAACATATATAGCACTATTCCTCAAAAAAAAAAAAAACATATATAGCACTTATTTAATTAAGCGTTATCTTGATTTTTAGATAACGCTTTAGGATAACGCTTGTTGTTATGCGAAGCGTTATTCCAAGAACATATATAACACTTATTTAATTAGCGTTATCTTGATTTTTTAGATAACGCTTTAGGATAATGCTTGTTGTACGAGCGTTATTCCAAGAACATATATACCACTTGTTTAATTAAGCGTTATCTTGATTTTTTAGATAACACTTTAGGATAACGCTTTTTGTATGAAGCGTTATTCCAAGAACATATATAAAGACTTATTTAATTAAGCGTTATCTTCAATTCTCTTCATATAACACTTCGTTAATAAAACGCATTTGTTATATGATTTATTGTGATAACGCTTTTCTACAAGAGTGTTGTCTAAGATATCTGCGAATTTTGCAATAACACTTATATCTAAAAGCGTTATCCGAAATTTGTTATCTAAACTAATTTAAAGCGTAGTGGGAGATGTATGGAAACTTTATAAGTTTTTGTGTGTTTTTCAAATGAAAATCAAGCCATATTTATAGGAAAAATATGACCTTTCATCAAATAAAATATTTGATTTTTACTATTGAAAAGGTCAAATAAATTTGGCATTTACTATTTAAAAGGTTAAAATACCCTTTACTATTAAAAGGTCAAATATGTAATTTTCCTTCAAATTTTCCAACAGAAATAAGTCAAGTTGCTTCATGTAATCCGTAATAGATTAGTATAACGTATAATTCCATATGTCATTGAACAAATTTTTAATTAATAAGGCCAATATTCCAATTAGGGTGATAATAAGTGGCACGATCAAGATGGCTTCGACGCGATTACAAACACTATTACAATGACAAATGACACGGCAAAACACGACACAAACACGAAATTGTAATTAAATTAAGTTAAAATTACAATTATTGTCACATTTACGATCAAATAAGATAGATAACACGAAAATATGATAGTGAACACGAATACGCATTTGACATGATGATACGATTTGCCATCCATAATTTCCATGTCCACTCAGCCCTATTATTTCTTGTGAATATTCAGAGTTCAAGTTATTAAAATGATTTCTTCAAGGTGTCGGCTGTCGGGTAAAATTGAGATTTCAAGGGTACTTATCTCAATTTTTTTAGACAGTACGTTTTTTTTTATTTATATATTTTAGTTATTGGCATATAAAATTACAAATAAGGTGTCAAATATCATCTGGGGAATGAATACATGAAAGTCAAAAAAATGCGAACTTAAAATATCAACGCTAAACGATTTGTAACTTTTGGGAATGTAAAACGTGCTTACATCATATATAGGAATGTGGACTCAGCACAAATAATTGAATATATCACTTTTTTTTTTTTGATCGGTTGAATATATATCACTTTTCTATTATATGGAGTAGGTTGTACTTTTTGGGCCAGTCTTCAATAATAACGGATTGAATTTGTTTCTGCCAGCTTTATTTTATTTTATTTGAATTGAAAAATTAAGGGACTGAATTATAATATCAAGTTGTGGAAATTCGGAAAGAGATTTCAAGTGAAATTATGGATTAAATATTACACTACAAGAAAATTCAAATTACCGACAGAATTTACCGACAAAAATGATTTTGTCACTAAATTTTACAATTACCTACGAATAAAAAATATCAATTTTCCCCAAATTATACGTAACAACAAATTACCACGCTTTTTCAATTACCGGCGTTTTAGTAGTATTTTCCAACAATTTTAGATCCTGTAGGTAAAATATTTACCTACCTTTACATTAAATTTCTTAATACTTACCTCTGATTTTTTTGTAGATAAACTACTTTTTCTTGTAGTGTTAGATGAAATTTGAATAATCTTGCAATTTATGTAGTCCATGATATCTACTAGCTAGAGTCTAGAGTCTATTACACAAAATATTCAAGTTTATTTTGAATTTTGATAGAGTTTCAAAAACATATTGGAGTTTGATTTGATTATCGGTTGGGTCGTGCTTGAAGAATTCTAATCGAGACGAATATGGATTGAATCCAAAAAATATTTATATATATTCTATTATCTTTTTACTAATTGAGTTGAACTGTAGTTGTTATCTGTCAAAAAAAAAAAACAAAAAAATTCAAGTTTGGTTTGTTATGTTAATGAACTAAGTTTAAATGAGTTTTCTATGATCAATATTTGCATGAATTGGAAGAACTTGATTTCTTGTCTAATATAACCAATTAATTCTTCTTTTTAGTTTAACGAAGCAGCTAACTTTTGTTTTGTTAAGGGGACTAACAATTTTAGGGAAGGACAATCAAAGTAGCAAAGTCTATTGAACATGATACATCAATTGATCATACATATTTTTCCATCTCAAAATGGAATTTGGACAGAAAATCATATTTATATTTATTACTGATGTATTTTAACAGAAATTAATAAATTATTATTAAATGAACAAATTTGTTTCTCTCTCAATTCTCTATAAATGAAAAAAATATTGTCTAGTAGTTTGCTGAAATTCAGATCTTTTATTTTTCTTATAATATTTTAACATATTAAATTAATGTCATATATGTATGTACAAGTATCATTTAATACATGTAGCATTCAATTAGTATATTAAAACATCATAAGAAGCATGATGTGAAACATGACATCTGCATCTTAAAAACTCATTAAAATGGAAAACATCATAAATACAGAAAAAAATATTTAATGGCAACACACTCACCTGATATTATCTAATGAACTATATATATACATTCTTTTGGTATCCGTTAATAACTGATAATAGAATAAAGTACAAAATTTCCCTTAAATTTATTTTAATTAAAAAAAACTGAATTATCTTTCAAAAATATAAAAAACCCTCTTAAAGTTTATTTTGCATTATATATACTTTCTCAATAGTTTCAACAAATGAAATAAGAACAAAAATTAATGATATATTTGTAATTTACAAAGTTCGATGATTATTTTTATAAGTAGCTCAAACTTTAAAGGCAATTTTTATAATTCTCCAGTTTTTAATGTTCGTTTTTTTTAGTACAATAAGGGATAATAGGGTAGCGGACACACGTCTTTCAAATGAGATCAAATCTGGTGAAATCGCTCGACAATTGCGCAAATTTCTACCACTAGAGCACAAATTAAGTTGATCCACCTGTTTTCAAAGTATTGGATAATATAAAAAGAGTTTTTTTTTTTTTTTTGGTTATGGGAGGTTTAAAACTTTATAACATACTAAAAAAATGGTGGTTTTTTTTTTCTTAAACACTACTGAAAAATTGGTGGTTGAAAATAGAACAAGTGAAGAATAAGATTACCAAACAAAAAACATTAATGAAGACACAATAATATTTTGCAGGGTATGTATTATTTCTTTCATTATATTTAAATCCTACACATGCACACAGGTCACGGCAGGCCAGCCTATGGGCTTTAATTATACTTGAACTGATTAGAAGCCATAATGGACAAACAGACAAAAACGAAAGAAAAAAAAAGAGCTCAAATTTTTCGTTGGTTGCAATAATTTGAAGGGCATAATTAATTATTTGATGGTGTGGGAATTGGGATACTATTATACTCCACTCCACTGAAAAAAAAAATGGATTCATTATATATATAACACTTTACATGGAAAAAAAAAGAGACTACTTTCTTTTCAAATATAAACTTTGAATTAATGCATTACGAAATACAACTCCAAGTTGAAATAAAAGTTTAGTGTATTTAAGTTTTTTTATTATTTAATGTGTATCAATAATGTGAAATACGAAATTTGAACTATAATACTGTATAGAGATTATAGGTAGGGGTGTCAATTGTGCTGTGTTTCGTGTTCGCGGGTCGTGTTCTGACATGGGTATTACAAGTTTGACACGAACACGACCAATTTAATTATTCGTGTCAAGATACGTGATACGAACACGACCCGTACATTTATGACATGGGTAACCCGACACGATACAAAATACATATATAATTTAAAGTTAACACAAAAAAATAGAGAAAGATCTAAAATTACAAATAAAAAATATATTAAATTATTAGAAAATGTGTTAAATAATTTGTCCATCATCACATAACAAAAATATCACAAATATGAAAATAATATATCACTATAAAATTAAAGCAAACCTTGATTGGCAACAAGAATATACTGTAATGAAAACCTTTAATTGAAAAAAAAATGATTCTTTTTGTTCCATAATGGCAGTCCCAAATGTCAATAATCTACCTGCATCGAAGCAAAACCTGCACGGTGGGCTAAGCCACCTGGTTGTATTTTTAAGATATCACTATAAAATTAAATGGGTTAAATAGGTCAATCGTGTCGACATATGAGTCGATCTGACCTGACCTATTTATTTCTCGTGTTAACCGTCTCCGACCTGATTTTGACCCGAACCTGCTAAGAGTTGTACCTATACCTGCTAAATTCGTGTTATATTAGTACGTATTATTACAAATTGACGCCCCTAATTATAAGTCTATTTAATTTGCTTCAACTGAACTATAAATTTATTTAGTGTCGTTATATATTCTATTTTAGGAAATATAGAAGAAATGTTCATGCATGTGCAACAACTGCGAAGTCCAAAAAGCGCGCAGGACTATCACATATCTCGAACTTCCCGTTGCCTACTTTTTTTTTTTTTTTTTTTTTTTCCATTTTTACGTTAATTATAAGGTCATGTTTTGTATTTGTCAAAAAATATACTATGTATATATATGTACAAATATATGATTGCATTTGGTTGAGGGAAATGAAATGGCTAGACCAGAGTCGGAATCAAGACTCGACACTGAGGGCCAACATTTGGAAGATCAAAATTTATTTTATATAATAATTTTCAAAATTTTGACTTAAGGCCTATAGTGTCCTGTTTAGTTCGACGTCCGCTAAAATTAATTAGAGTTAGGTTCCAATATTTTTGGTATATTTAATCTCGACACGTTTAATCCAAAACTCGCTATGGCTGGCTTGAAACCGCTAGACATGCCCGTTCAACATATATAGTTTCATTGACCATCATATTAATTTCTAACTCACTAATTAATACTTACCAAATCAAAATACAACAATATATTGGGATTGATCCCATAATTTACATATAAAAATGAGAAAATGAAATTAATGGAGGGAGGAGGATCGGGGCCTCTCTTCCCCCTCCCCACACATGTGAGTCCTCCCGGGCTAGATCTTATTTGAATGGCCTAAATTAAATAAACACATACAATATAGCATGATAATAAAATATCTTTTAAGTTGTATTTAGATGGAGTGATATCCACCACTAAGACCATCTCCAATAGTTTGTACAACTTTAGTGCATATTCTACACTACTTTTATGCAGAATATGCACTCTATCCCCAGTAGTTTGCACTAAATATGAATATTCTATAAGATTCCTTATTTTATTTATTTAATGTTAATATTTATTACTTTATAATTGATATATATATATTACATATGTAATTTTATTTAATATAATAATTGTTAGATTTTATTTTTTTCAAGATTAATCAAATTTTAGTGATTTTATTTAATTTTATGTAAGCTTCATAATTTTTTATGTAGTATTTTAAATATCATATTAATTTTAAATTTATATATTATTCTTCAAATTAAACATCATATTATTTTAAAAATTATCAAATATAATTATATTAACTATAATATTATTTTCTACTAGAATAGTTAAAATACCAAATTAATTATAATATTTAAAATTAATAAAACATATTTAACAATTAAAGAAACAAAAAAAATGTATAGGGTCAAAACAATGCATTGCCATAAATGGTGTTGCAATTTGTAGAAAACCTAAAATATAGCGCTCGATCTTTGGAGCGGAGCAAGACTTCGGCACCCAACGCTAGTTTCATCTCTGCTGGAGATGGTTTAATTATTTAAAACATAGCTCAAAATGAAAACGTCAAATGATTAAAATCATTGTGAAATTAAATTATTCGAACAATTCCTTACATTTATTATTATAAATTTGATGTTTTTAAGTTCAAATACATTAATTCAAACGCAACCTAATATTAAATCAGTGACATATACAAGAGGTTCGAATGAAACATATGATATTGTTAATTAATTAGCAATTATGGAAGTTAGTCTAAAATCTTATCAATATCTGATGATTTATTATAGTTATGTCTCAAAAAAACAAGCAAGGGCAAGAAAACGTGTTTACATTAGGAACAAGAAAGTTAGAAACTCAACCCAATGTTTATGTGAGGCTACTCCACACATGCCTTTCATAGACTATTTCCCAACATATTTCCCATATTTTTTTTGGGGTAATTATGGCCTTTATATCTTAATTTTAGTATAAGGAAATTTGGTTTAAAAAAATTATAGTACACATATTGATGGGTATAACTATTTATATGATTTTACTCTATTCAAATAAATAGCCTATCTACACAATATTAAGGTCCACTTCACTTGTTTAATTTAATGAAATCCAAGTCCAATGAAATTATTTGCTTAGTCAACATGTCAATATTAAGGTCAACATGTCAAATGCATGCATTTAATAATTCAATTCTCACCAGAACAAAAGTGATGGTAGGTTTAAAATGCATTGACAATACTTTTATGAAAGTGAGGGACTTTTGTGTCCTTTTTTTTTTTTTTTTTTTTTTTTTGAGAAAATTTTTGTGTCCTTTTCATCACTTCTCTTACGGCTAATTTATTGCCACTAAGGCCTGGTTAATAGTTTATCAATGACGGAATAAATTGTCATTATCAAAAATAATTGATGATGGATCTTTGCCAAAATCAAAATCAAAATCAAAATCCGAAGCAGATAATTTTCTTCACAAGAAAATCTTGTTCACACTAGTTAAAATTAATTAAATAATCAACTTGGAGATTGGATTTTCTATCCTTGACTCAAGTGGTAGTTATATTTGAATTGAATATTTATTCTATAATTTATTGTAGTTCTCCGATTGGATTGAAATTCTTTCTTTTGTTGAAAAAATGTATATGTATATGGGAAAGTGAATGATCTCAAGACTCTTTTTGTTCTCTTTCTCTTAATTTATTTAGCAATATGTTTTTTTCTTGGAGTATCATTAAAAAACTTTAAGAATATGAGGTATGTGTTGGAAATTTTGGTTTTGATAAAGTGGGTGTCGACCGACTTTGACCAATTTTTCGGTGGCTAAATATTTAATTCGGAGGAATTAAATTATATATTATTAATCTACGTTCCGAGGAGTAGATGTTCGTAGTATTTTTATTTCTCAAACCGAATTTCGGTGAGTGAGAAATTAATACACGAAGGTAGCCACATAATTGGGCATTATGTAAAGATTATTTAAAGGGAGATGAAAGGCTTATGCCTTATCCCACATGGAATACAAATCATAGTTTATCCTAGTTTATTTACTAGAAGGTGTTATTTGTTGTATAAACTATAACACAAGTGGATGATCACAAGTGGGCCACACGCGCGCCGCCGCCCGACCCGGCTGGGCTGGGATCTGGGCGGGGCGCCTATTGGGCCCGGTCCAGTCCACTAAAGTTTTGCCACTCGAAAATGGGCTTGGCCCAGATTCGAGTGATCGCTGGATCTGTTAAAGCCCCAGCCCAATGAATGGGACATCAGGACATTGTAGGTGTCGATTCGTGATTGTTGAGTTAGTAACTCCTACAAGAGTGATCACCAAAAGAGCCCACTACTTGTCTGCGTTATGGAGTAGTGGGGTGTAACATCGAGATGTTACAATTGGATTAATGCCCACTACCTTTTTATCTCCTGCGGTGTTGGTTGTCTATAAAATCATTCTTTGTGCATTGCAGATTTGACACGTAAAATTCATAGCATTTCATACACCTCCAAAAGCTATTTTTCTACATTCGCACTAAGTCCAAAGAACCGGATCTTGACAAAGATTTCTAGTTCGAAGGTGCTTCGTGTTAGTGGTGCTACTACGAAGACGAAGACGTAAGCCGTTTCATCTTTGGAAGCAATACGTCAAACCGTGAGCACTAGCCGACGTAATTGCTTTGGAAGAGATTCGTCTCGACTAAACTTCCGAAAGTTCTTTTGAAGAAGTTGTAATAGATATTATTTTTCTTGTAATCTTTCTTTCTCGTAATTTGCCATTTTGAAGGCATCCCGATTCGAACATTGTAATCAACAATCGCAAAGTAATTAACGAACTTCACGATGGCAAGCACAAGCGAGAACCCCGATCATCCCTCCTGCTCAAGCTAAGAAACCCGAAAAATTCATGGGTTTCGACTTCAAGAGGTGGCAAAGAAAAAAATGTTGTTTTACCTTACTACCCTAAGTCGGCGAAGATCGGACGAGGACGCTCCCATTGTTGCTTTGAAACGAAACGAATCTTTGAAAACGCTGCGTTTGATGCGTGGGGCCAGGGTGATTTCTGTGCAGAACTATGTCCTAAACGGACTTAGTGATGCACTTTACATGTGTATTGTCTTTGTGAAATCCTCCAAAGAATTGTGGGAATCTTTGGAGAAGAAGTACAAAACCGAGGATGCCGGACAAAAGAAATTTGTTGTCGGTAAGTTCTTGGATTTTGTGATGGTTGATTCTAAAACCGTGATGGAACAAGTTCGAAGTTCCATTGATCCTACATGAAATCTCTGCCGGGAATGGCTTTGCGGAAGCATTCCAAGTGGCCGCCTTGATTGAGAAATTGCCCCCAAGTTGGAGGGATTTCAAGAATTATCTTAAACATAAGCGAAAGGAGATGGGACTAGAGGATCTAATTGTCAAACTCGGAATGAGGAAGACAATAGGAGGATTGACTCTAAGTCCAAGCTTGTCCCTATGGAGTCAAAAAAGCCAACTTGATGGAGCACGGCTCGTCAAGTAACTCGAAGAAAAGGCCTAACGATAAAGGCAAGAAACCGGCAAAATGAAAATTCCGGGAGCTTGCTACAAATGTGGCAAACCGAACCATATGGCAAAGATCGCCACGACAAAGAAAAAGAAAACCAAACCGCATCCAATGCCAATGTGGTTGAAGAAAGGGAGCCGGCGTGAGAAGTTGACATGTCGGCGGTGGTGTTTGAAGCCAATTTGGTGGATAACCCGAAAGAATGGTTTGTGGATACCGGTGCCACTTACCATGTCCTTACGATAAGGATGCATTCTCTTCTTACATCCCATCGACCGGGAAGGAAGCTCCATATGGGGAATCACGCCTCTTCGATGTTCTTTGGCGTTGGAACGGTGGTGCTAAAGCGACTTGGGAAAGGAGTTGAAGTCAAGGATGTCTTTGCATGTCCCGGACATCCGCAAAAATATGGTTTCGGGTTCGCTTTTGTCAACCATGGGTTTAGACTAGTTTTTGAGTCCGAAAAATTTGTACTTAGCAAATTTGGACAGGTTCATTTGGTAGGGGTTATCTAGACAAAGGACTGTTCAAAATGAATGTAATGATTTGTCGCCGTTTTGGCGAGAATATGAATAAGAATGAATCTTCTTCTTTTATATTGTTGAGTGCTCTAATTTATGGCATATTAGATTAGGACATGTAAATCAATGCTATAAAAAGATTGGTAAATTTAGAATTGATTAATTTACCTAAGTAAACTCACAAAGAAAATGTGAAGTTTGTGTTGAAGCTAAAATGGCTAAATTCTTGTTTCATTCGGTTGAAAGGAGCATTTCACCTTTAGAGTTGATACACACCGATGTGTGTGATCTAAAATTCGTGCAAACTAAAGGTGGTAAAAATATTTCATCACATTTATTGATGATTGCACAAGATTTTGCTACTTATACTTGTTAAGAAGCAAAGATGAAGCATTAGAGGCTTTTAAGAATTATAAAAATGAAGTTGAAAATCAACTTGGCGGCCCGATTAAAATAATTCGGAGTGATAGAGGTGGCGAATATGTTGCACCATTTGAAGAACTATGTACCCAATCGGGCATAATTCATCAAACAACAAAGACCATATTCACCACGCTTCTAACTGTGTTCTTTGAACGCAAAAAAAACCGGACTCTAAAAGAGATGATGAATGCCATGTTGATAAGTTCCGGGATTACCCCGAATATGTGGGGGAAGGCCGCTTTTAACACCAACCACATATTGAATAAAATACCACTTAAAGGGAAAGATAAGACACCTTACGAATGTGGAAAAATCGTAAGCCTTCTTATAAATACCTTAAAGTGTGGGGGTGTTTGGCTAAGGTAGCAATACCGAACCAAAACAAGTTAAAATTGGACCAAAGACAGATTGATTGTGTCTTTGTGGGATATGCATACCAAAGTAGTGCATATAGGTTTATGATACATAAGTCGAAAAATCCGGAAATGATCAAGGTACCATAATCGAATCAAGGAATCTTTGTATTCTTTGAGGATGTCTACCCTTGTAGAGAAAAATTAGAAGTGAGTAATAATAAAAGAACTCACGAAATCGCAAGTGGTTCAACACCAATTAGTGAAGAACCGAGACGCAGAAGAGGTCTAAGACGGCTAAGTCTTTTGGACCAGATTACATAACATTTATGTTAGATGGTGAGCCAAACTTATTTAAATCTCATAGTATTATTTAAATTACACATCATATTATTTTAAAAATTTATCTCATATAATTGAATTAATTTTAATATTATTTTCTATTAAATTTATTGAAATAAAAATTAATTACAATATTCATAATTAACAAAAACAACATTTACAAACTAAAGAAGCAAAAAGAAAAAAAGGGTGCCAAAACAGTGCTGCATCAAACGGTAGAAAATGTATAATAGCGCCAATATGTGGTGTATTGCTGGAGGAAAATAATAGCGGTGGACGTTAGTTTAGGTCTCCACTGGAGTTGGTCTTAACTTGCAAACTTTGCGATTTCTTTTTTGTCAATAAGGAATTATAGAGAAATTAAATCATGAAATATAATAATCAATAACTAATTACATACCATTGCAATATTGCATCATGTACGAGAGGCTACACCAACAAAAATAAAGGAACTTATATTTCATTAAACATATACTTACTGAAAATAAATAACTCTGTGATGATTAGAGAAAAATATCAAATAACAAAAATAGTTTAAATATTAGAATTAAAGGAGTTTTACTTTGTCCATGATCGAAGCACACATCATGATGGGATGGGGGACGGCTCGCTTTAGCGTACAATACCAAAATGGAATTTGGTACCCAAAAGTCTAAAACTACGAACTCTAAGAAGATCTCAAAATAATGTTGCATATTATTAATCACAATTCACATCTCAACACTCAATAGCAATATTTTAGAAATGAGGTGGGCTTATACGAAACCGTCACATGGATTTAAAGCCATTAGATGAATCCTACAAAATACAAAAAATATGATTTTTTATGAGTTTGAGTTGATATTCTATTTAGAGACAAGATAATCTTTGTCTAATGAATAATACTCATGTGATTATTTTATACAAATATTTGCCTTTAGAAATTGGATTAGATTGATTGGTTCGATCACTAACTGCTGATCATTTTGAACCGCTTAAACATAGAATATTATTTTGCAAGTCAAATTATTTTTTTTCTTAATATTTTTTTAATTCTTTTAAATTTGTGAGAGGAAGATCAATATTTGAGGTTTAAGCTTATGTGTATATATATATATATATATATATTAGTTTTAACCTTTAAAATCTTTTACATAAACAATTACTCTGTTATATAATCATTCATATAATATAATAAAATTAATTAATTTTATTAGACATATTGGCCTTGCCATTAAACCGATTCAATCAATTAAAGGCTGATCGGCGACATGACCAATTTATTCATCGACTAGATTTTTTTTTTGACAAAGAAAAGAGTTAATTGGTATTGAATAAAATGCAGAAAAATTACAATATCAGTACACAATATGTTATTTTTTTAAACATAGGAATATTCTCCAAGCAAACAAAAGAAAGATGATAAAGACAAACAAAAGCTTAGATGGAACATTTAAAGTCCCATATCTAGCTCAAATAGCCACAAATCTCGATGGATACGTGCACGATCAATTAATAGAGAAACTAACGACCAAGAATCTAAATTATCTTCAAATTTGCAGATTTGCGAAAAAAATCCAAACTCCTTCAAGCCAAATTCATATATATTTGGATAAAAACACTCTCATAAGAGAGAGGGAGAAAAAAACTTTCACTCACAAAGAGAGAAGAGACCTACTTCCACAAAATAGAAGATTAGTACTACTCTCGTAAGAGAGAGAAAACATAAAATCAAAGATCAAACCAAGGAAGAAAACAAAGAAATAAATATCCTCCCAAATCCTCTAATGGAGGTGTTAGTGTTTTGTGGCCCAAATGCCTTTGTGGTATTTTTGGGTGGCCCAAAACTAATAACCTGAAAAGGCCCAATTGCTGCCCGCCCATTTAAGTTGCCCGTTTATTTGGCCCGTGGATCCTCAGGTTTGTTTTGAACCCTTCGATTTAGGGATTTAATCTCAGCCCTCTATTTCACCCTCTCTTATTCCCATCCCACTGAACCCTAAAAGGGGTACACTCCAATCTCTCATATTGAACCGGTGGCGCCTCTCTCCCTTTCACAAAAACTCTCATTCTAACCTGCCCTTTTCTTCCTTCTTGCTAAACTTTATCTTTCTTTTGTGAATCAAGAGTTTAAGCATGACTGAAGCTTGGGTTGTTCTCGGGCTTCCTTCTTCGTGAGTTTGACCGATCGTTTTTTGAGGGTTTCCTTTGTGTTTTCAGTGGGAGGTTTTCGGAGGGTCGCACGGTAGAGGTTCGGGCTGAGATAGGGATCCTTTGTGGGTTTCAGTTCGGGGCTCTTGTGGGCGTTTTGGTAGCTTGGGCCGATTCGGGTGTTTTCTCCCCTTGTTTGGTTGAAGCCTTGGCTTGCTCGACTCTTTGTGGGTGTGTTTGTTCGTCAGTTTTCTGAGCCGAACGGAGTCGACCCTTCTCGCTGTTCAAAGGATTTGACCGGACCTGTTCCCGCTGCCATTTTGAACGGGCTGAAAAAGGGGGTTTTGTGTAAACCCCATTTGGTGACATCTTTCTGTTTACCTCTCTATCTGTTTCAGTTATTTACCTTTGTTTCATCCCTTTATTTACATTGGGTTTCTTGGTGTAGTGCAGACCCATTTGAATGGAGCAGGTGCCTCCTGCGCGGGTCTTGTTTATTGTTGCTGTTGTTTATAATTTTAGGTTATTGTTTAGACGCATTGTAATCCCTAATCCCTAATCCCATAGGCTGATTTTTGTAATAGCTCATTTGTTAGACCTTTGTAATATTCGGCTATGGCGTACGGGCTAGACAGCGGGGTCGATACCTAACAGTGGTATCAGAGCATCCCCCGCTGTGGCGGTACGAAACCCTTACCCTAGGGTTTCGCTCTGGTAAAGAGGCTTTAACTCACCTTTTACTGCTTTTAGTAGTGTAGCCGCTTGCCGCGGATTTATCGCTTTCGTAGTGTAAATACCGCTTGCCGCGGTTTATTTGCTGAGTCTTTATTTGCTGGGATTCTGTGTGATCCCTTTATTTGCTCTTACGTGGTTGATCGTCTTTACGTGGTTGATCGTCTTTTCGGTTTTTTATTTAGTATTAAAGGAACTCCGAGCGTAAAAGCCGCTTGACCCTACACCGCGAGTGTAGTGGAATCCTGTGGTGCGAGGGGTTTCCTATCTGTGGCCCTTATTTGTGTTTCTGCTGTATTCTGATTTTTCTGTGTGTTTGTTGTTTGTTCTGTGACTATAACTTGCTCTGTGTGCCTTGTTTTCTGAAAACTGTTGTGTTTTTGTGAAAATGGCTGTGCCTAGTTATAATCTTGAACCGTTTAATGGAAAAACTGATTTTTCGATTTGGCAACAAAAAATGAAAGGGATTTTAATTCAGCAAAAGGTTTATAAGGCTATTAGTGGTGTTTATGGTGAAAAAGATACCGCTGAAAAGAAAGCTGAAATTGATGAGTATGCATATTCTTCTATCATTTTAAACCTTTCTGACTCCGTGCTTAGAAAAGTTGGTAAACTTGCTTCGGCAAAAGCTTTGTGGGAAAAATTAGAAGAATTGTATACGGAAACTTCTTTGCCTAGTAAGTTGTTTTTGCTTGAAAATTTTTTCAGATTTAAACTTGACTTAAACAAAGAGATTGATGAAAATTTGGATGTGTTTACCAAATTAATTCAAGATATTAAGTTGACGGGTGATAAGAATATTGATGATTATACTCGATTGTGCTTTTGAATGCTATTCCTGAGTCTTATAGTGATGTTAAATCTGCTATTAAGTATGGTAGGGACACGATCACACTTGACACTGTTGTGAATGGCCTTAAAAGCAAAGAATTGGATTTAAAAGTCAATAGAAGTTCTAGGCAAAATTCTGGTGAGGTTATGCATGTGAGAGGACGTTCTCAAAACCGGTTTAATAAACCTGGTAATAATAACAACCAGAAATTTGCTAAGAAAAAGGGAAAGAGTAAGTCTAGGTCTAAGTCTCGGCCTAAAAATCGGAAGTGCTATGAATGTGGTCAAAGTGGTCATTATGTTAGGGAATGCCCTAATAAAAGAGGAAATCAGAATTTTAAACAAAATGAGCATGCTAATATGGCTTCTACGAGTGAAAATGTGCCTGATGTATTTATGGTTTATGAAAATTGTGCTGATGTGAATTCTGTGCGTTCAAATTCTGTGTGTGAAACTGAATGGCTTGTTGATTCGGGTTGCACTTTTCATATGACACCATTTAAAAGGCTGTTTTCTAATTATAAAGAAGTGTTGCATGGTTCTGTGTCATTGGCTAATCAAAAACAGTGTAATATTGTTGGAATTGGTGATGTTTGTTTAAAATTTGATTCTGGCTATGTTTTAACTTTGAAAAATGTGAGGCATGTGCCTGATTTATGTAGCAATCTGATTTCGTGTGCTTCTCTTGAGGATGATGGTTTAGAGGAAAATGGGGAAAAGACTTAATGAAAATTTTAAAGGGTAACTTGGTAATTTTCAAAGCTGTGAAAAGGAGAAATTTGTATGTTTGTACTGCTGAACTTGAATCTAGCCTGCAAAATTCTGTGAATGCTGTGTGTGGCTCTGAAAATGACAAAACTGATTTATGGCATAAACGTTTGGGTCATATGAGTGCTAAAGGTCTTGAAATTTTGCAGAAAAATGGTTATTTTGGAAAAGATAAATTGTCTTGCATGCCATTTTGTGATTCTTGTGTTCTTGGCAAACATTCTAGAGTGAAATTTCCTGTTTCCCCTCCCCTAATAAATCAGCCTCTTCTGAAATTCTTGAGTATTTGCATGCCGATGTGTGGGGTCCTGCGAGTGTTACTACGCATGGTGGTTCTAGGTATTTTCTTTCTGTTATTGATGATTTTTCAAGAAAAGTTTGGGTGTTTTTGTTGAAAAACAAATCTGATGTGTTTGATGTGTTTAAACAGTGGAAAACTTTAATTGAAAATCAAACAGGAAAGAAAATTAAAATCCTAAGAACTGATAATGGACTTGAATTTTGTAATCAGTTGTTTGATAACTTGTGTGCTGATTCTGGTATAAAACGGCATAAAACAGTCCGTATACACCGCAGCAAAACGGTGTAGCGGAACGTATGAATAGAACTTTACTTGAAAGGGTGAGAAGTATGCTTGCTTGTTCTGGACTTTCAAAAAGTTTTGGGGTGAAGCTGTTTTAACTGCTGCCTATGTGATTAATCGATCTCCTTCTGTGCCTTTAAGTGGTAAAATACCTGAATCTGTGTTTACGGGTAAAGAAATCGATTTTTCTAACTTGAAAGTGTTTGGATGTTCTGCGTTTGCACATCAAAAACTTGATAAACTTGAACCTAGGGCTGTGAAATGTGTTTTTCTTGGTTATCCCGAAGGTGTCAAAGGTTATAGGCTGTGGTTAAAATCTCAACCTGGTTTTAAAGTTTTAATTAGTAGGGATGTGACATTTAATGAATCTGAAATGCCTTGCTTGACTATGCCTTTGTCTGATTCTGAAAATGATACACCTAATAAGGTGGAGCATGTTCCTAATGTGGATATTTTTCCTGATGCTGTTGTGCATGAAAATCATGAAAATGTGCCTGAAACTGAACCTGTTATGCATGAAACTGAACCAGTTTTGCATGATTTTGAACCTGTTTTGCCTGAAAATCATGATGATGATGCTGTGCATGAAAATCATGAAAATGTGCCTGAAACTGAACCTGTTATGCATGAAACTGAACCAGTTTTGCATGATTTTGAACCTGTTTTGCCTGAAAATCATGATGATGATGCTGTGCATGATGAAATACTTGATGAAAATGAACCAGAAAATGAAAATCTGCATGATTATCAACTTGTTAGAGATAGGGCAAGACGAAACATTAGGCAGCCTGCTAGGTTTGATGATTTTCATATGACTTCATTTGTTTTTAGTGTGTTTGATTCGATTGATAATTCTGAGCCTAAATCTTATGAAGAAGCTTTAAAATCTAAAAATTCTGTTGAGTGGTTAAATGCTATGAATGAGGAAATGAATTCTTTGCATGTTAACAATACTTGGATTCTTGTGCCTAAACCTGCTAATTGTTCTGTTGTGGACTGTAAATGGCTGTTTAAGGTTAAGAATGAATGTGAATCTGTTAGATTTAAAGCTAGGTTAGTGGCTAAAGGATTTACTCAAAAAGAGGGGATAGATTATACAGAAATCTTTGCTCCTGTTGTGAAGTTTACTACTGTCCGAATTATGCTTGCATTATGTGCTCAGTTTAATTGGGAATTAAAACAAATGGATGTCAAAACTGCGTTTTTGCATGGTGATTTGGATGAAAAAATCTATATGCGGCAGCCTATTGGTTTTGTTGATAAAAAGAATCCTGATTTTGTTTGTTTACTTAAAAAATCCTTGTATGGCTTAAAACAGTCTCCTAGATGTTGGAACAAGAAATTTGATGATTGCATGCTGTCTTTGAAATTTAAACGAAGTTCTTATGATCATTGTTTGTATTTTAAAGAAGATGCTAAAACTCCTGTTTTCTTGTTGATTTATGTTGATGACATGCTGTTAATTAGTCCTTGTGTTAAAACTGTTGAGCATGTTAAAAACTGTCTAAGTGCTAAGTTTGACATGAAATACTTGGGAGATGCTAAAAGGATTTTAGGAATGAACATTTTTAGAGATAGAAAAAACTCTGTGATTTTTCTAAATCAGATTTCTTATGTTGAAAAGATTTTGAGTAAATTTTCTATGTTGGATTCTAAACCTGTGAATGTTCCTTTGGCTGGTCATTTTCTTTTGAGTAAAGAACAATGTCCTAAAACAGACCATGATGTTAATTCTATGAAGAATGTGCCATATTCCAATGCTATAGGTTCTGTTATGTATCTTATGGTTAGCACTAGACCCGATATCGCTTATTCTGTGAGTTGCTTGAGTAGATACATGTCTAATCCTGGAATTATACATTGGAATGCTGTTAAATGGCTTTTGCGATATTTGAAACATTCTTTGAATTATAGTTTGAAATTTGCTAAGTGCAAAGATGGGGTTAAATTGAAAGGTTATGTGGATTCTAATTATGCTAATGATAGGGATAACAGAAAATCAACAACATCTTATGTGTTCACTTTGTGTGGTTCATGTGTTAGTTGGAAATCGCAATTACAGCATGTTGTTGCACTTTCTACGACTGAATCTGAGTATATTGTTGTAACTGAAGCGTTTAAAGAAGCAATTTGGCTTAAAGGCTTGATTTCTGAACTTGGTTTTCTTGATGGTAGTGTTGTTGTGTTTTCTGACAGTCAATCTGGTATTCAATTGTGTAAGAATCCTGTTTTTCATGATAGAACTAAGCATATTGATGTTAGGTTTCATTACATTCGTGATATTGTTGCTAAAGGCTTAGTTAATCTTGAAAAAATACCTTCTGAATTTAATCCTGCTGATATGGGAACTAAATGCTTGCCTGTTAGTAAATTTTTGACATGTCTAAAAATTCTAAATTTTGATACAGGTGATTGAACAGATTCTGTTCCTGCTGGTTTTTTGGAAATGACTTGCTGTGTGCTTGTTATTTCCAGTATTATTGTGCTGTGTGTGCAATATGGTTACTTTACCTTGTCCCTTCTGTGTTATAGTTTGCTTTGTGCTCTCTATAACTGTATTCTTGCTGCACTGTGTGTGTAGTAAGAAAAATCGGCGATGATGATAACTGTGTTTTGTTACCCTAGAGTATTGTGAACCGGCATTTGACCCAAGGTGGAGAATGTTAGTGTTTTGTGGCCCAAATGCCTTTGTGGTATTTTTGGGTGGCCCAAAACTAATAACCTGAAAAGGCCCAATTGCTGCCCGCCCATTTAAGTTGCCCGTTTATTTGGCCCGTGGATCCTCAGGTTTGTTTTGAACCCTTCGATTTAGGGATTTAATCTCAGCCCTCTATTTCACCCTCTCTTATTCCCATCCCACTGAACCCTAAAAGGGGTACACTCCAATCTCTCATATTGAACCGGTGGCGCCTCTCTCCCTTTCACAAAAACTCTCATTCTAACCTGCCCTTTTCTTCCTTCTTGCTAAACTTTATCTTTCTTTTGTGAATCAAGAGTTTAAGCATGACTGAAGCTTGGGTTGTTCTCGGGCTTCCTTCTTCGTGAGTTTGACCGATCGTTTTTGAGGGTTTCCTTTGTGTTTTCAGTGGGAGGTTTTCGGAGGGTCGCACGGTAGAGGTTCGGGCTGAGATAGGGATCCTTTGTGGGTTTAGTTCGGGGCTCTTGTGGGCGTTTTGGTAGCTTGGGCCGATTCGGGTGTTTTCTCCCTTGTTTGGTTGAAGCCTTGGCTTGCTCGACTCTTTGTGGGTGTGTTTGTTCGTCAGTTTTCTGAGCCGAACGGAGTCGACCCTTCTCGCTGTTCAAAGGATTTGACCGGACCTGTTCCCGCTGCCATTTTGAACGGGCTGAAAAAGGGGGTTTTGTGTAAACCCCATTTGGTGATCTCTTTCTGTTTACCTCTCTATCTGTTTCAGTTATTTACCTTTGTTTCATCCCTTTATTTACATTGGGTTTTCTTGGTGTAGTGCAGACCCATTTGAATGGAGCAGGTGCCTCCTGCGCGGTCTTGTTTATTGTTGATGTTGTTTATAATTTTAGGTTATTGTTTAGACGCATTGTAATCCCTAATCCCTAATCCCATAGGCTGATTTTTGTAATAGCTCATTTGTTAGACCTTTGTAATATTCGGCTATGGCGTTCGGACTAGACAGCGGGGTCGATACCTAACAGGAGGATATATGAGAAAGTATAGCTCAGACCTAAGTTGGAATATTATTTATTGTAGGTTGTAATGCAATTTGTAATACGTATTCTTAAAAATGACATATAATTGGGCAGTTAAGTAATCGGTTATTGAAGATTACAACGATATATTAATGTCGAAGTTTGTGGTTTTAGGATAGTTGGCTCGGGTTCGATTCCATACGAGTGTATATGTTCCTTGTCTATCATAATAGCTCAAAAGAAAAGAAAAAAATTACAAAGATATATTCGAATTGACGTGATGATCATAATAAAATATTTAGTCTATTTATACCTAACCTAATCTGGATATTTGCAGGAAAACATTATAATAATGTATTATTTTATCATATTAGACCTAAAGCTGTCATGATTGCGTGCTTAATGATGGATTTAGCAAGATAATGATGTTTATTAGTTATGGTGATTATTTCCAAAATGGAATAGGATATTTCTAATTTAGGCTTAACAAATAGTTGGATAAAAGGATTTTTTTCATTCTTTTTTTAGGCACGAATATGTTTGGGCCAAAAAGTATTGTTTACTTAATTGTTGTTGCTGCTGCTGCTTAAGTGTGACAAGCCGCCGGGCCTGTCACATTCTTTTTATTCTCTTATTTATTTATTTATTTATTTATTTTGCTTTTGTTCTAGAAAAAAATAATACAGATGGATTTGGGCTTTATTCCCATTTATTTTCTGAGTTTTGGAATTGTATGAAATTGTTTTTTGAAAAGTGGATTTGTATGAGTTGAGCACTTAAGAGTGCCATTTGATACTTAGAGAAATACTTTTTCCACTAGATAATAGTGATAAAAAAAATTATTGAGCGACAAAGAATGAATTTTAAAAATATGAATGAATGAGATGAAAATGTAATGAAGAGATGTAACATAGAAATTATAAAATTAATGATTGAATATGACTGATAATTAAAAATATGTGAGTGAGTTAATAGCTAAAAAATTTGGAAGAGTGTGCAATAATGAATTGTTGTTTTTGGAAAAGTGTGTAGGCGTTATTGATGAGAGAAAAATGAGAGGGATCGAATAGTTTCTGAAAATTTTGGTAGACAATCACATTTTATGGCGAAATTTTTTCCTCTAACGGAACGAAATTGATTTTATTCTGTATCCAGTCACCATATTAGCTCTTAACTCTAGGCAAAAAAAAAAAGAAGGAAAAAGAAAAAAATTTGAACATTTAGGTTGTGATTGTTTGTGTTTTCGTTCTGTTCACTTTAATTTTTCTCATTCCGTCTACTTTCATTTTTCTGAGTGAATAGTGGTGAATTATTTTTTGAAAAGTGAAAGTATGATGCGTAGAGAAAATATAATGATTATAGTGATGTAATGAGAATCTTTTAAATATATTGATTGATTGTGAAATCTTTTCTGTAAATAATAGTGTACAAAATAAAGCAAGAAAATTGAAAAAAAATGAAAAACTAAACCAAAAATAGGAAATATGGTTCTCATTTTATTCATTTTGTTATCAAGATTAATAATGAAATTATTGATAAATTAAAGAAATTGCCTAGTCTCTTATATGAATAGAATGGAGATAGAGAATAAACAGTATTGTTGGATATTTGGAAGTGTGAAGGAGAAATAGAAAAATGAGTTAATTTTGGAGAAAAATGAGATTTCTTTTTATATTTTTTTTTTATTTTTTCCATAAACAATTACACATCCCACAAATTTTTCTCTCAAATATGAAAATAATGAAAATGGAAAGACAAACAATCAAAACCTTAATATCTTTATTATTTATGTTGAAATATATGATATCAATGCATACAAAATTATTTTCATGAGCCGAAGTATCAAACTTGAAGTATAAGTTGAAGATAAAAAGTTTTGACAGGGTTGAGGAAATTGAATGTTCCATATAATCTTCAAGAATGAAATACTAAAAATATGAAAGCCCGGTTGAATTTGGGCTCAAAATAGAGTCCAATATGTCAAGCCCTGTTACATTTAACTATTCATTTGGTTATATTTTGGTCAAGACAAAATGTTATCACAAATTCAATTTTAACTCGGTCGGTTCGTTCTCAAGAGGGGAAAAAAAGATCCTGGGAAGTCTTTACCGATATGGAATCGATTAAAATTTATGTTGACAAAGAAAAAGAAAAAAATCAAGGAAAAGAAAAAAGAAAATAGCCGAGCTTGTCAATGTTGAAAATATAGAAAATATAAAACTGAATTATTATTCCAACTTGATTATTGTTGAGGGGTTACAGAGCTATTTATAAAGGAAGGAATACATCCATCACTAACCACCCTAACGGCTGTAACAAACTTTGTGATTACAACAACTTCTTTCTAACTACCTAACAATGAATCGTTAACAGAATTCAATACGCCCATCAAACCAGGACCCGGGAAGAAAAAGAAAATTTGCGACACAAACTTTGAAAACGTTGAATAGAAAGAGGCTTGGTAAATATATCGGCAAGTCGATCATCGAGGCCAGTAACGGACTTCAATAGCTCCCTGGTGAACCTTTTCACGGATGTAGTGCACGCCAACCTCTATATGTTTAGTCCTGGCATGAAAAACGGATTGGAGGCTAAGGAGATAGCCCCTACATTATCACACCGAGAGAATGGAAGGAGATCAACCTCGAAGACCAAGTTCTTTGAACAATGAGGCAACCCAAATCAACTCCGTAGCGGCGTGGCTAAAGCACGGTATTCGGACTCCGTCATCTGCTGCGAGCCACCACATCTTGTTTCTTGGAAGACCAGGCAATTAAATTCGGACCAAGGTAGACACAATAACCTCCCGTGGAACGCCGATCATCTAGCGAACTGCCCAATCGGCATCACAAAAACATTGAAGTTGCATATCGGAGAACGGGTGAAACAAAATTCCTTGAGACAAAGAACCTTTGAGATACCGAAGTACTCTTTTACAAGCACTCAATGATTCACTGTAGGATTAGTAAGAAATCGATGAGTTTGTTAACCATGAAAGCAATATCGGGCGGGTCAATGTGAGGTATTGAGAGCGCCAATGGTATCTGCGATCTGAGAGGGGAAAGGAAAGGGCGCACCATCGCAATATAGAGTTTAAAGAGAAGCATTATACGGGCTATCACATGGCTTACAATCAATCATATTAGCCTTCTTTAAAATATCGAAGCATACTTAGCCTGGTTAAGTAAAAAACCACCATTATGCTGTGTGTTTCAATCCCAAAAAGTATTGAACCTCACCTAAATGCTTGAGAGAAAACTAAATGAAGTCTGCTGAATAATACGAGTAACTGCACCATGATCATCCCCAAGAACCAAGATATCATCCACATATACTAAGAGCAATGTAAGTATATCACCGGTTTGCGAAAAAATAAAGAAGAATCGGACAAAGAGTTAAAGCCAATGGACGTAAGAAAATTCTTGAGTTTGTCATTCCAAGATTTTGGGGCTGTTTCACCCATAAATGGCCTTGGATAATTTGCACACACATGATGAGGTTTAGAGGGTTGTTCATAACCGAGGGTGAGTCATATACACGCTTGAAGCTCCCCATTGAGAAATGCATTGTTGATGTCAACTTGTTCAACTTTCCAATGTCGTCTTTGCGGAAGAGAGAGAACATAAGCCTAATGGTAATAGGCTTAACCACGGACTAAATGTTTCAAAATAATCAATCCCGGTAATTCTTTGAAGCCCTTGGCCACCAACCTAGCTTTCAACCTTTCAACTCGAACCATTTGGATGATATTTAACCCGAAAAACCCAT